>PVKA01035180.1:0-22845 GCA_004027165.1 Ctenomys sociabilis
TTTTTTTTTTTTTTCCTTCTCCACTTTTTTTTCCACAACAAAACTGTCTTTTTTGGAATGTGAAAAGACATTTTATTATTTGACTGTTGGCATATAATATTAGTGTATTTCTTCTGGGGGCAAACTAAGCACAGGACATGATTTCTCTTCAATTCTCCCATGAATCTCAATATCATCTGTCTTTTGGAGGATTCAGTTTTATACAGTGTCTGTGATACTGCCCGCAAGAATACTAACAATGTTTCGTCGTAAAGAAAAGTTGTTCTATCATGGGTCCTTGCTCAAGGAATTCACTTTCATTTTCTTCTGCTCTCATCTTTAGCACTTGATCATGTGTTTCTTCAAAATTATGGACAGGATCTGGTTGAGGCACGAATCTTGTGTGTTCATATGGGATCTCCACAGAAGGGTGGTAGCATACTGTTGTCCTGCCATATAGATTTACAGCAAACATGAGATAAAGCTCCATTTTGGATTGGAAATAAACGCTTCAAATTAAATGGTATCAAATAAATGTTGTCTTTGATATCACCCATTTTATTGCTGCTGCTGCTGCTGTCATAGTACATGAAGAAGCTTATCAGGTGATATGAGAAAAGATATGAAAGAAACTGCCTTTAAAATCTGCTTCTAGGCTCCAATTTTCATTCCACTTGGCCGCCATCTTGCCCTCCCAAAACTGTCTTTTATTTACTCTTTTGTGAAGTTAGTAATGCATGACACTAGGTTTTACTTAGCAACTAATAGCATACCTAAACTGGAGAGTATGTTCATCTCAGGAGTGAGGTAACTTGTGAAAACTAAATATTTAAAATAACACTCATGATAGTATCAAAAAGAGTAAGTGTAAATTTATAGTAAAATGAATTTCTAGCAAAATAGGCACAGATGTTTACCCTCCATATTCTTTTTTTTTTTTTTTTTTTTTTTTTTTTGCAATACCAGGGATTGAATTTAGGACCCTGCGCTTGCCAGGCAAGCACTTATTGTACTGAGCTATCTCCCTGCACCCTCCATATTTTTAAAGAAATTATAACAGACTGGAAGTGTAACAGACTGGAAGAATCCATATCATAAAGATGTCAATTCTTCCCAAATTGACCTAGATTCAGTGTCATCCCTATCAAAATCTCAACAAACTTTTTGTAGACAAGTCAATCTTAAATTTTATATGGAAATAAAGAGAATCTAAACTACCTAACTGATTTTGAAGAGGAGAACAAAGCTGGAGACTAAGTACTTTTTGATTTCCAATGTAGGTTAACAGAGCTATAGTCATCAGGGAAGTCCATTATAGCCGTAAGAATTGATACATGGATGAATGAACAAAAAAGAGAATCTACAAATAATTTTTACATTCATGACAAAGGTGCTGTACAATTTAATGGAAAGACAAGTCAGTTCTACAAAGAACATTAGGACAATTGGCTACATATATGCAAAATGAAAAAGAAAAAATTTAGGCCCTGAACAGTGCACAGAAAAAAATCAACTAAAAAATGGGTCATGCACTGAAATATAAAAACTAAAATAATGAAACATACAAAGAAAACCTCCATGACAGTGGGTTAGAAATGATGACTCCAAAAGCATGAGCCATTAAAAGGAAAGTTATAAATTGGACTTATAAATTAAAAAGCTTTCTTCTTTAAAAAACATCATTAAGAAAATAGATTAGAAGAAAATATTTGCAAATCATCTGACAAAGATACATTCCTATATCCAGAGTATATAAAAATCTCTTGCAACATAAAATTCAAGTAACCCAATTTAAAAATGACCAGCAGATTTGAACAGATGATTCAGAGTATACATGACTATATATCTGACAAGGGGTTGTCCAGAGTATATAAGGAACTACAGAAACTCAATTGTAAAAATATAAATAAGTGATTTTAAAACAGGGAAAAGATCTAAACAGATATTTTTCAAAGGAAGATATTACACATAGATAATAGACACATGGGAAAGTTGTGTCACTAACCATAAAGAAATAAGCAATAATTTATCACCTGTCTTCAATTAGAACTGGTATTCTGAAAGGTAAAAGATAGCAAGTGCTGGGGAAGGTGTGAATAAAAGAGAACACTTGTGACCAGTTAGTGGCTATGTAAATTAGTGTAGTCATCATGGAAAACCATGGACAGATTCTTAAGAAAATTAACAATAGCACTACTGTTTGAGCCAGCAGTTCTACTCCTGGGTATTTAACCAAAAGAAATGAAATAAATATGTTGAAGAGACATCTGTACCCTCATGTTTATTGCAGCACTATTTATGGTAGCCAAGAAATCAAAACAAGTGTCCCTCACCCAATGATAAAGGAAATGGTTACATCTAAAGGATAAAATATCCATCCATAAAGAGAATGAAATCCTGTCATTTGTGACATTATGGGTGGAACTGAAAAAAATCATTATATTAAGTGAACTAACTCAGGCATAGAAAGACAAGTACAGCATGTTCTCACTTGTATAGAAACTAAAAAAACTCACATCACAGAAGTTGAAAGTAGAACAATAGTTATCAAAGAATTAAGGAAAAGTGAGGAAAGGAAGCCTAACAAGTGCTAAGTTAGTTAGAAGCAAAGCGTTCTGGTGCCACTCTGCTACATGGTAGGGTAACTATTTTCATATATTGTCCACGTCAAAAAATTAGAAGAAAGGATTTAAATTTTTTTTACCATAATGAAATGATAAATACTTGAGACAAATTTATTTATTTATTTGGTACAGGGTCTCGCTACACAGCACACACTAATAATGATCCTCCTGTCTCAGCCTCCCCAGCACTGGGATTACAGGCATGCACCACCATGCCTGATTTCCATGGCCAGCTCAGTGCTGGGCCATCATGACATGGGGTACTGGGGATTGAACCCGGATCATTGTGCTTGCAGGCGGGCATTTAGACTGGAGAGCTATCTCACTGAAAGAGATAAATATTTTTAACCTGATGAAAATATTGTGCAGTGACTGCATGTATTGAAACATCACATACATGTCCAATAAATATGTACAATTTTTAATGTTTTCATGTTTAGTTAAAAAATTGGAAAGAAGATAAAAGAATAAAAATGATTAATTATCAGATGAAAAGGTACTTAACATAATTAGAGAAATTTCAATTTGAACCACAGTTAGTTATGGGGATATAGCCCAATTGTAGATTATCCAGCTAGTATGAGACCCAGAGTTCAATTGCCAGTGCTTGCAAACAAACAAATCAGTAAATAAAAGTCAGTAAGCCACAGTGGATATGGATATGGATAATCCATATCCATTAGAGTAGAGATAAAGGAAAAGACTGATAAGCCCAAGTATTAGGAATTGTGTAAAAAATCTTGAACCTTGATATGCTGTTGATGGATTATAAAATGACAGAGACACTTGGGAAACGTTTTGGCAGCTACTTCAAAGTTAAACGTTAACTTATTGTTGATACATTATTAAATTACCACAGTCAACTTATAATTAACTAGCAATTTTACTCCTGGGGAACTGCCTGAATAAGTGAAAGCATATGACCATATAAAGATTTTTATCAGTATGTATAGTAGCATTATTCACAGTAGCACAAAATGACCCACAGTACCCCTCCCAACTGGAAGCAGTCCAAATGTTTATCGTCTTGTGAATAAGTAAACAATGATACATGATATGGTCTTCACAATAGGGGTCTATGAGCCTTTTTTTATACCAGTATTCACCTCCTTTTCCCTTTGCATTGTCCTCTCACCTCTCTCTGTTAGTACAGTTCTCTATTATTTCTGCCATTTGAGGAATGTTATAAAATGGAGTCATGGTGCTTTTTAACTCAGCATGATTCTCTAGGATAATATCTAAATTGTTTCATATTTATTTGTTTACTTAATTGGTTGGTTTTTTTCTTTGTTTTTTTAAATTTAATTTTATTTATTTATTTATTTATTTATTTATTTATTTATTTATTTATTTATTTTGTCTTTTTGAGGCAGGGTATCACTATGCAGTTCAGGCTGGCCTTAAGCTCACTTTGTAGCTCAGGATGGTCTCAAACTCACAACAATCCTCTTGCCTCAGCCTCCCGAGTGCTGGTATTACAGGCCTGCACCACCACGCCCAGCTTCTTTTAATTTTAAAGAGTGAAAAAGCAGAAACAAAGATAGAAACAGTAACAAACAACACATGGTACAGAATTTCTAAACAATAAAAATGTTATAATGATTGTCATATTACACATTTTCATCATTAAATCTATTGTTCAGATTAATAGATATGATTATGTATAATTGGTCAAACAGATTGTTGGTTTTCTGAAGAAGGATCTTGCTGTGTTACTCAGGCTGGCCTTGAATTCACTATGTAGCCTGGGCCTTGACTTGAAGCTGTCCTGCCTCAGTGTCTTGGGAGTACAGGTGTGTGCCACCAGGACAAGCTGGTCCATGTATTGATAGTCCAACAGTGCCTAAATTGTTACATGTTTTCTCACAAAGTAGTATTCTGTGGTATATACATGATGTACCACAATTTATTTAACCATGCACTCCCTGAAAAATACTTGGGTTTCTTCCAGTTTTACAGTATTATGAATAAAGCTGTTCTGGAAATTAGAATACATTATGTGAGGCAAAATTATCATTTATCTTAGGTAAATATCTAAGAATGAATTTTTGGGGCCTGTAGACAGTTGCATGTTGACTGTTGCCTGTAGACCATTGAACAATTTTTAAAACTGTCTAGGAATTAAATTGTAAAAGTTAAGTTTTTTCATTGTTAACACTGACCAGAAAAGAGAAATAAAGAGAACATCTGTTTTATTCAAGTTTTTTTTTTTTTAATACAAATAGGAACTAGTGATCTAGGCAGTCTCCCTTATTGCAGCTTAATTAATGAGAAAATGTGACAATATATTCTTACCAATGTGTCTTTGAAAGAAAAAACACTTTACTAAGTAAAATTAATTTAGAATTTCATGAATAATTTTAATGTTAAACTAAGAGGTAGGCCAATGGTGTTTCCATGCTCCATCGATGTATTGTTTGGCATTTAGAAGGTCCTACATAGTTTAGTCAACATTATTTGAATTAAAATATAAGAAATACATTTCACACACACACATATATCCTCAAATATAAAATTTATTTATTTGGCTTATTTATTAAAGAACAAGCCCTCAGAAATAAGGAGACTTTCATTCAGATATCAAAACTATTTTAATTCAGAAGATTTTTGAATAATTTAGAAGGCTCTGAATCTTGAGCCTTGATATTCCTATCATGAAATTATTACTGTGCAGCAAATAATTTTGGGCCAGTAGTCCTCTTGGAGTTAACAGAAATTATGCACAAAAGATACATCGTTTGCCTGTACTGGGAAACTCTTACCTTTCAGTCTAAAACTGACCTAATAAACCTCTTTTTAAATTTTTCCTCTCTTGGTATTTCATCACAGTAACAAAAAGTTGACTAATACGCAAGCCATACCAGTTTTGGATTTTGTGCTACTTCTGTACAATTATTCTCATCTACCTCTTAACATCTGATTGTAGGATAATTGTATCTTCAAAGATATTTTGGTATTGGACGGCTTCTAGAAATCCTACTTGAAATAGCTATGAGGTTTTCTGGTACTTTTTATGTACACAAAGGTTACTTGTGATCCTTGTTGGCTTCCCATTATTAATTTTCCAGATGTGATCTTATATAATGTACTCTTGTTCCTGTTACTCATATCTATTATTAATATTTAATTTCTACTACATTTGTAGTACATTGACATTCACTATTGTCAAATGGGCAATACAGTTTAAATTATTTTTTCTAATTACTCCATGAGCTCTTTCCTTTCTCATAATTACACACTTAAAGATGGATATGAATTCTCTTTCTTTCTTTCTTTTTTTTTTTTTTGTATTTTAGGGAAGAGCCTGCAGGGTATTCAGAGTCTCACTACTAGGTCAGACTCTGATCTGCCTGTTTACAGCCTCCCAAGAGCTGGGATTACAGCATGAGCCTCCATGCCCAGTCTCAATTGTTATCTCAGTATGTCCCAGGAGCCAGCATGGCAGACCCAGGATCAAATTGCACCCCCCACCCTCCCGCCCCTGAATCTGTTTGCAAATGTTTTACACTGAGCTATTTGGCCAGCCCAGATTTGAATTTCTTATTAGGGAAATACTAAAAGAGTTGAAGGAATTACAACCTTTTAAAATATTTGAAAAATAGAATATATATTCATTAAATGCCTACTATTTCAGCTGTGGTGATCCTGGAAAAACTGTAGTGTAAAGATGGATGTAGAGGCTGGGGAAATGGCTCAGTGGAATAAGCGCTTCGCTATAAAGACACATGTGGTTTCTACCTTAATTATGAAGACAGACCATAAGAAGACAAATAATAATTGTGTTAGATCCTAAGAATACACACACACACATGCATGCATGCACACATGCACACTAAATATAATCTAGCAAGAACTACAAGGAAGACAAAGTCATGTTTGTGCTGAGATCTCATGGTGATGTGGAGCTAACAGATGGAAAAACTGTCACCAGAATAAAGAAGGACAACACTCCCTGTCACTGTGGTGGTACTCAGAGCTGAGAAAGAAGAGCAGGAGTAGGGAGAAACCAGGTCTTGTCCAATATAGTGGGCTCTACATTTTACTCAGAATTTTATTATTTTATTTATTTATTTATTTATTTTTTTGCCTTTTTGAGACAGGGTCTCACTATGCAGTTCAGGCTGGCCTTGAACTCACTTTGTAGCTCAGGCTGGTCTCGAACTCACAACAATCCTCCTGCCTCAGCCTCCCAGTGCTGGGATTACAGGCCTGCGCCACCATGCCCGGCTTACTCAGAATTTTAAAGCAGGGTACTGTCATAATCACAGTTGTACTTAAAAAAAAAAAATCACTACTGGAAAATGAAATGAATTCATCATTCTGGCTTACGTTGAAGGAGAACAGGAAAGGAGGCCAATTGGGAGCCTCTCAGAAAAGTGCAGTGGGTAAGTGATATGTGCCTCGAATTATTGTGCTATAACCAATGAATAAAAGAATGCATCAGAAGTAAATCCAATAATTTATGTGATTACCAGCTGGAACAACTGAGTGGGTGGGGAAGACAAGGTACACAGCTTCAGTGTAAGAAATCTTGAGTTTGGGTCCATAATGTTATTTCTACAAAGACAAAACATTGCCTGTGCTGTTTACAGCTGTACCTCCACCTCAAGTAGAGGTTCTGTGAAAGCAGTGACGTGTTATGGCTTTGCACCTCAGAAGAGAGAGAGGTGTGGGCTCAAATTAAAAATGTGGATGTCAGTTGTCTACAAGTACTTTCAGAAGTCAGAACAATGACAGGCTTCCCAGGGCAGCAAGAAAAGCTAATAATGGGACAGATGAGTTCCAGCATGACTGCCTGTGTTATTCACTGGCAGCTCTGTTCAGTCCAAAACGAGGTGGCTAAAGCATTTATTTTCCTCGTGTAAGATTCAGCTGATCACAAAGGTTCAGTTCCCAGTGACTCCGCTGCAGCACTCAATTCAGATCTGCCCTAGGAGTGTTAAGCCCTTCATCCCTTCTCTACCTATGCTTTACTTTTTATTTGTATTAATGTACCCAGAACATTAAAGAGACTTGTCAATCTCCTGTACAAAATTTATCTATCAGCACACTTAATTTATTGTGTAAAAATCCCTTCCATAGATTTTACATTACTCTTTTCATGCAAACTTAGGGGTCTCTGGCATCTTTCATAATTACTTATCTAGAAGTAGTATACTTCACACTTATTTTCTCCTTAATAAAATGAGATATTTCCTAGTAAGTCAGTAGCTAAGGATAAAAATATGCTAATGAAACCAAATTACCTGTCTTGAGTAAGAGTTAATTCCAAATGTAATTCATGTATTCTACTCATGTCCCAATTTCACTTTCTAGGAAAATGTGCTTATTAGAATGGAAACTGTGGAGTGACTGATATAAATTATCACCCACATGGAGAACCATAAATCACTTAATTCTTTTGAGTTACATTTTTGAAATATATTCCACAGAACCTTGTATTTGTGTGTATAACATTTATACATTATTTCATTGCCAAGAAAAATGTTTTATTTTAAAAAATGGAGAGATTACAGATGCATTTGGTTAAAATTTCCTTGACAGTACACAACTCCCCCAAATAATGAAGTTCATTGAGTAATGAACTACCTAATAATTATCTGATAATTGGTGTTACATTATTAGTTGAGTTGATTTTAATTTTATCTAAATACTACTATCATACTAATTCACATGACTTATTGCACTTAATTCACTGAAAACATTGTTAGCCCCATGAAAAACAAACAGGTCATTCTATAAAATGGGAATCATGATGCCTGTTTCATAAGACTGTTGGGAGAATTAGAGTTAACATTTGGAAAACATTCAGAACAGTCTCCAACACATGGCAAACTAAATTGCTTTTGGCTGCAATTGCTGCTGCTGCTGCTGCTGCTACTTAGACTTAATTCCTGTTTATCTGCGTTAGAGACCATCATCAGGAGATTACCACTATGTTGGAATTATAATCATTTTAAAAAACATACATTAAGTTGATTTTTGAACTAGAATTTTGCATATATGCAAATATTTTGTAAGATGCCATAAAAGCCATTATTCAGAAGAATTCTCTAAGCACTTGGTTACTTCTTCAGGAACATTGAAAATGCTGAAAAGGAGGCGAATTTCTCTTCTTTATCCCCACTCTCCTAGCTTCTGTTCCAGCATCCTCCACTATGGCCTGTGTGAGAACTGGTTTCAGCCTGGGTTGGAAGCGAGCATGCTGTTTGAGCTGAGATGGTGAATAACTTTGGCTGGTAAGTTTCGTGGTCTGAAAACCATTTATTTACTTTTTTTGTGATTAACTAATCCTTCTTACTTTTGCCAAATAGTTATATGTAGGTTTTCTCCTTTCTGATCCTTGTAACCCCCTGTGCAGACAAGAAGCAGGCCTCCTACTATCAGCTACTATTCAGTTCTGGTCCTTCTCATTGCTTTCTGAGTATCAGATGGGGCTGACCACTGAGTGTGTCTAGGCACTGTTCTCATGCCCTTTCTTGATTCTGTGCTTCACACAGACTGCTTCTTTGATCCTGCTGTTTTGTTTTTCTCCCAGGCTAGTGTGTTGTTGGCTCTACTCAGGTATGACAGACAGTTAAGAAAATTGCTGTAGATTTATAGCTTTCTCTATCTTTGGGGAAAGTATGTGTCCTCCTGAACTCTTTTTTCCCCCTCCTGTTCTCTAGGTTCCTCCTCTGCTTGTAGATTAGATACAAAATCTGAGGGATGCTGAGTATGCTAATGGGTAGTTGTTTTTATACCATTTTAATCAGAAAAAAAGATAATATAGCACTGAAACAGTTTCAAAACAGGTTAGTAGGACATTTACAATAATTCATGCATTGCACATTGTTGTCTTTGTAGTAGTTATTCAGAGGACAAGATGCAGACACGATATCTTCCCTAAACAATATTAATACAAACATTTATTCTCAGTGAACTAAGAGAAAGTAACTGTATATCTATCCTAACTCTGTATACATGTATATGTATATTTTTCCCTTCTCTTATTTTTTTTTCACTACACAACTATCACTTATTCACACTTTTGAGTAGTAACACATGACACTAGGTTGCCTAGCAACTGATAGCTAACCTTAATCAGACAGGATGTTCATCTGAAGAGTGAGGTAGCTTGTTTGCTTTAGGCATTGGGCCAAGTCCCACCTACATATATTTGATTGATTTCTTATCTTCATGGCTCCCAATATATCCTCTTTTTTGTTTTTTTTTTTTCAGAGATAGGTGTTCTGCTACAGTTAGAGAAACTTTTCTTTGGAGAAGTCTTTAAAGGACCTTTTCATACTTAAAACCAGTCTAAAGATTGTAGGTATTTGAATTCAGCAAAATAACCCAATATAGTCCAATAGTCCATAATAATACTGAGTTATCAGCAGAACTGGCAGTTGTCAGAAGTTGTTGGCTTGAGCCTTTTATAGCTCAGTGTGTTAATATTGCATTACTTTTTATACCTCATGGTTATATTCTGCTGGATGGTTCAGAATAAGTTAAAGCAAGACCTATATACTAAAAATGTAACTTCGTATCTGACAAGGTCAGCCAAATCCCCTCAGGATTTACATGGGAACCATGTACAGAACCTTGTAGATCTTTTGTCAGTGTTAGCAATCTGGATGAGTCATGACCATTGCTTGACCACTTTGCTCTGAGAGAAATTTTTCTCTCTAGGTGACTCTCCTTAGGCACACTATACCTCGTCGATCACTTTCCTCTGTGGCCCCATAATCTCCTTGATCAGAAAATTTGTGACACCACTGAGTTATAGGATGTCACAGGATAGGTTCTCTTATGTCCTGAGTCCTTACTGACCTCGAAATACTAGGGCCACTAATGGGTAGTTGTCAGTCAGTAGAATCTATTTCAATGTATATCCTCTCTCTCTCTCTCTCTCTCTCTCTCTCTCTCTCTCTCTCTCTTTCTTTCTCTCTCTCTCTCTCTCTCTCTCTCTCTCTCACACACACACACTCTCTCTCTCTCTCTCTCTCTCTCTCTATGACCTTTGACAAAGAGCTGTATTAATTTACTTCTGAGATCCTATGATGAGATTAGGAGGAACTCTGGCCTAACCAAGGTGAACTAAACATGCTTTTGTATCTTGGTTTGACAGAACAAGTTGAGAAAAGAAGTACAGTTTGGGTGGCAAATTAAATGTACACCCAGGGGTGTGGTGCATTAGCCAGGTTCTCTGCCTCACTGCAGACACAAACAAGGCCAGCTAAAGCCACAGGTCTATTTCCAAGAGGAGCCCCACCTCTCCCAAGGGAGTGACCCAAATGTGATCATCCATATTTTTGAATGCAAGCTGACCTATGGCGGTGGCGCCAAATCTGAAGATGACATTTTTTTGCCGGGTGTGGTGGCACATGCCTGTAATCCCAGCACTCGGTAGACTGAGGCAGGAGGATTGTTGTGAGTT
This sequence comes from Ctenomys sociabilis, assembly GCA_004027165.1. NCBI lineage: Eukaryota > Metazoa > Chordata > Mammalia > Rodentia > Ctenomyidae > Ctenomys > Ctenomys sociabilis. Next base: position 11,023 of record PVKA01035180.1, read on the forward strand.
TGAGACCAGCCTGAGCTACAAAGTGAGCTTAAGGCCAGCCTGAACTGCATAGTGAGACCCTATCTTAAAAAGAAAAAAAAAAAAAGACATTTTTACTCTTTCATTGCCCTCTAAGTCACAGATTCTTAAATCCCACTGCAATGAAGATCCACTACTAATTTTCAAAAGTACTCCAACAAAACAACATTTAGCAGTGACAGTGAATGAATTACTGACATGTAGGATGGATGACCCTTATAGTAATTATGCTGAGTTGATAGAGAAACAAGGCAAATAAGTATACTGACTACATGAGTTACTCATGTAAAATTCTAGGAAACTCCAACTAATTTATAGTGACAGAAAATAGCAGTGTTTTCAAAAGGGCAAGAAACAACTCTGGAGAAAAAAGCAAACAAAAAGGTCATACCGCATTTAATTTTTCAAGTTTGGAATTTTCCGGACTCAATAGATTCTATAAATTCAAGCTCCAACATCACAAGAGTGTGGATAAAGTTAAAAATTCCCCAAGGGGACAAATATTATAATTTTTATTATTGTTGATTTTCACCCTGTATTACAAGATAGACGGAGTTTTCTCTTAACTGCCTTTTCCCACTTTGTCAAATTTTTTTCTTGTGCTTTATTTCAGTGAGATGATAGCCCATTCCAGGGTCACTGACTTTTTTTTTTTGCATCTCATACTTTATTTGCTTATCTTCCAAAGGCAGGTGGAGATAAGCTTTCATTTCCTTAGTAATTATAAATGCCAAAACTTGAGATTCTGGCTATCAGTGCCTGGCCAAGCATAGTCCAGACTTCTAGGTTTGTTTCAACCCTGATTTTATCTCACAGATTTTTTTTCTCTGAACTCTTAGAATTTTTGTTATTTTCTTACAATTTCATTAATTTCTTACAGTGTAATTTTTTGTTCAGGCTTTTTGTGTATTTCAAAAAAATGTGATCCGTAGACTGCTAAATATGGATCCCTACTTTCAAATATGAGATCTTTTTCTTCATTCAGTTGAACCCCTAATCTAGTCAAGAAGCAATCACTTGAGGAATGCAAAACTCATACACATTTTTTAGACTATGCTCTTGAGAGTTTTAAGACCTAAGGCTGTTTAGAAATTTATATATGATCTTTTCAGAATGCTATGGACCGTCATCAGTCATGATCTACATGAATGACAGACAAAAATATAAAATAATAATGATGTTCCAGTATATTACTAAGAAGCCAGGCATGGTAGCATATGCCTGTAATCTCAGATCTTGTGAAGTTATGGGAGGAGGTTCACGTGGAGTCAGAGGCCAGCCTGTACTTATAGAGCTCAAGACCAGCCTAAATTACACAGCAAGACCCCATCTCAAAATAAATAAATAAATAAAATAAAAAACTGAGAATAAGAGATGTGAATTTGTTAGAGCTGTAATTCTTCCCAACAGGCTCCAAATAGGGACTTCTTGCCCAGATAACCACTGGTCATTAGGATTTGTCATTATGTGTGCCCATGGTCACTATTATCGTATTTTGACCACTGAAATCTAACCAGCTTTCTCACGGTAGGGTATGGCCTTTGTGTTAGCAAAAATATTACTTCAGCAAAACCTGAAATGTCCCTCTTAGGTTGAATCAGATTGATCAAATCAAGCTAAATAGTTCTAATCTACTGGCACAATTAGGCCATATACTGTAAGAAGTAACTCAGCTGGTTCATGCATTAATCAATGTTATCATTTTCCTCCAGGGGCAGAAAATCCAAGTCAGATAGTCCAGACTAGCCCTGGTGCTAAAGATGGTGCTAAAGATCACTGGATATCACTATTAAAGGTGTCTTAATTACTTTTTTTTGTTACTGGGACAAAATACTTAACACTTACATATGAAAAGAGGAAAGGTTTATTATAACTCACAATTTGTGGAAATTTTAGCCCATAGTTGTCTAGCTCCAAGGCAGAGCTACTTGGCAGAGACATATGGCAGAGCTATTTGGCAGAGACATATGGCAGCGGAGAAATAGTCCATGGCAAGAGGGAGGCAGCAAATCACCGTTTTCCTTTTATGCCAACCAGGCTACAAACCAGTTGGATATTACCACTCACATTCAGGGTGAGATTTCCCATTATACACATTTAGAATGATGCTAAACCAGTATGACTAACTTAGTTATCACATACCCTTAATGCCTATTCACACACTCTAGGTCCAGCCACCCTACAAAAGCAATACCAATAAGCTCATGAGGTCTTATGGTACATCTAAATACACACCATAGCAAATACACACAACCGTTCTCATTAGTAAGTTCTATTTTTTAAAGCTACTCACAGTTACCTTTTCTTATGTGTTTCAAGCCAAATCTGCTGAGAGGTGGGTCATTGCTATTAAGAATAAAGAGGGATTGAAAACAAGCATTGTTCAGCCAGTGGCTATGTGATCATGCTATTGACCTATTCCTTGTCATGTTTTTCTGAAATTATTGTATGCATGAAAAATCTCAGGAGGACTTGATAAGAGATTTTAAAATGTCCTGATTCTACTTAAAAATTAGTAAGAAAATGAGCATGGGAATGGGGATAGGGAAGAGTACCAAATTCTTCACATACTCGTAGGCCCTGCTAATTTAGCATGCCTTCTAGAACTTGGCCTCTGGCGTGTGTTCATCTTGATTACCTTCATATTGGGATAAATGTGTTTAAAGTGAGGGGAAGTATTTTGAAGGGCAAAAGATACATGGCAATGTATCTTTTACTGTGGTATATTTTTAAAAATGGAAATATTTGCCATGTACTTTGATGACCTCTTGTAGCATTACATAGATAATATTGTAATGTGGCTTAACTTCTTATGCACTTTGAACAATTTCAAAATATCTTTTAAGTCTGTTTTCCACTTCTTCCTAAATACAACAATGCCTAATATTGATAGAAAACTTATTTTGTGCTAAACATGGCATTAAGTACTTCAAAAATAATATCTGAATGAATTGTCCAAAATTCTCTAAGGAAAGGCTAGTGAGATAGTTCAGCAGACTACCTGCTTAGGCAAGCACAGCAACCAGAGTTTTGGTCCCTGACACCACATGCTAGGCTAGCCCCACTCTCAGGGCATGCGGAGCAGGCAATCGAGTCCACTTGCAGTAGCTCATGCCTATAATCCCAACACTGGGGAGGCTGAGACAGGATCACTACGAGTCTGAGCTTTGTAGTGAGACTCTGTACCTAATACATAAATTGAAGAAGAAGAAAAAAACCCTCTTTAGGAAAGTCATTTTTGTAGGCCCATTTTATAGGTGAAGAAATACTAGATGGTAATAATTTGCCACAACTATATAAACAGTTGGGAGTGGAGATTCAGACTCTTGCTACTACCATGACACAAGAAAATACTAGAGTATTAATGCTGTTTAGTGAAGGCTACAGATAGACAAAACCCAAAATTCAGGTCTCCTGATTCCCAACTGAGGATTTTAGAATAATATCTAGAATTTGTGAATTAACTCAGAAACCAATCTCAGCTGCCAGTGGAGAAGAAGGGCTTGCCTTGGGGTTGGGTGACAGTGAGATTACTGAAGTGTCAAGTCTTAAGCAATTCTGTGTCTTTATCTGCATCTTGGGAGGATAATCTGACTAAAGATAAGAGTATTGACACTTTGGTGACCTGGATCAAGGTTCCTTACATCTTATCTCTGGCATAGCAGGAAAGATGGTCTGGAAAGACACACAATGGGGCACAGTGCCATGGATCCAAGGAGGGAAGCTGTCCTGGAGGAACTGTGGTGAGGCAGGAGCAATTTGGAAAGACGGTCTGCTAGAAGTAAAGGTTCATTCTGACTAATGAATTGGAATTTGTGATAGTTTGGAGGAGCACTGAGTTAAAGATACATATTATGGGGTAGCAAAGCCGTATTTATCCTGTATATATATATATATATATATATATATATATATATATATATATGAAACGATTAAAGACAGAATGCTTAAACCATTTGAGATAACAAAGGCTTCAATTTAAGAAGAAATTACTTAATTATTTATTTGGTACAGGATCTTGCTCAGTGATTCTCCTGTCTCAGTCTTCCCAGTGCTGGGATTACAGGTATGCACCACCACACCCAATTTTGGGGTAGCACAGTGCACCCAGGATTCTGGGGCCAGCACAGCATGTGAACTTGAGTCCTTGTACTTGCCAGGCAGGCAGTTAGACTGCGAGCTATCTCCCCAGCCTCAAATTCTTAACTACTGTACTTTTGAGACCTTCAAGGCTTTCTGTAGGAAAAATTGGACAAAGCCTTAAAGGGTTTGTTTAATCAATGTTGGAGGCTCCTGGAGGAGCTTGCAGAAAATGCAGATTTTCAGCTTTCTCAGATTGGATTTCATAAGTGATTTGTGGCCCTGTCAGCCAGCTCTTAAAGCACCACCAGGTGATTCAGAAATAGCTGATTCAGGCACAGATATTTGGGGGATCTCATTGGTATGCTAACTATACAACCATGTAATTTATCTGTTATTAAAACAAATCCTCTAGGCACTTCTTGTCACATAAAAATTGGAATTTAGAAGTACATTCAGAAATGTTTTGTGAACTTGTTCACTGAAACTTTATCATTTATTGATTTATCACCATTGTGGTGTTGCTAGATAAGCAAAATTTCATGTGCACTTAGCTTTCCCACATTTTACACTTTACCACAACATATACCTGGATCCTGCAGATTTGGTCCCACTCCAAAATCAAAACAGTAGAATTTAAGAAACAAATTTATAACTATTCATCATATCTGACTGTCTTTGGAAGTGGTTCTTATATATCAGTCCTTGCATGGAGATGTGTGTGAGGGTCTATTTTTTGGCAGAAATAGGGATTGAACTCAGGACCCTGTGCTTGTCAGGCAAGTGCTTATTCTACTGAGCTCTCTCCCTGGCCCCTGTTTTTTTCTTTTTTAATCAGTAATCTTTCTGTCTTCTGGAGTCCCAAGAGCAGGAGCTCCACCAATGAATGAATGACCCTTGAGCTTGCTGGCTTGTCCTCTGCTACAAGCCCTCCCCACACGCCACTTGAGACTCACCTGACACCTCTGAGCATTCACTAAGGAATTTTCTTCATCACTGCTCTACTCTGTTAGGTCTGACTGTATTCTTCATGGCCTTCCCAATCCAGTTCATGTTCTGATACAGACTCTTTCTTACAACCTTAGAGATTTTCAGACATGCAGGCTTTTCTGAGATCATATCACCTTGCATATTTAAAGTATATTAGGGGGACAACCCACTCGGGACCCCTTCAGTCCCTCTTTAGGACAGGAGCTTTCTTTCCCCCAATAAATGTATTCTGCTCTTTAAAAAAAGTATATTAAATCTTTGGTTCTAATATAAAAGTCACTTCTGAAGAAAACCACATCTGAACCAATTTAAATAATAAAATGAAGTACTAAAATAAAAATCCTTGTGTTTTTAAGATAATTTTCTGACTTTTTTTCAGGACAGTCCTTTGTATTTGAGTCAAATTCATGAATAATGGATGCCATTTCTTTTAAGATGTCTCATTACATCTGCAGCATACAAATACTAAGTTTCTTAAAATGGCCTTCTGTCAAATACATGTGATTTCTATTTGTATGTTGTTAATGTAATTGACTAAACACTCGATTCCACTGATTATGCCTTTCCTTGTAAATCACTTACTTTATAGGCAGAAGCAGCTGTGTTTATGCTTCTGTGATTTTTGAGTTTCATTATGAAGTTTTCAGCATGCAATTCGAGAGCGATAGGCATTCTTAACACCCAGGCACCAGCTGGCAAGTTCTTTACCAATAAAAGCAGTATTCCATCGATACTTGTATGTGCTGTACAGACAGATACATGCATGCATGTATCTAACCAGTGCAACCACAGTAGTTGTGAACATGGACAAGAAAAAAACACTACATTTTCAGGAAATAAGAGATCAGCAAAGACTTGAGTTTAAACAGGAACCTCAGTGGTTCCTTTCCTCCCTTTCTCTTAAGCTGAGAGCTATCAAGAATTTTGTTTTTTAACTCAGAAGATGAATATAATATTCTAAGAGTAGAATTAAGAGAAAAAGGTAAAAGATGGCAGAGAACGAAGCCTCCAAGAAGAAAGCCATGAAAATAAGAAGAGGAGAAGAGTGGGATTACTGACAAGAACTGACTCTCATACAGAAGAAATAGCTGCAAAGATGCTCAGAAGTCACCCAGGAGGAGTTAGTCCTCAAAGCCTCCATAACACTATACTGGACAACTTCCCACATGTCCTCCCATTCCTTCTCTGGAAATGACTGTTATCCACTGCTATACCCTTGAATAGTTTTATTCCTTCAGTTATACAAAAAAAGTTCCAAAGATCTGCTGTGTACCATAGCACCCACAGCTGACAGTGAGGCATTGTGTCCTTCAGCATTTTTCAGGAATGCTAAGGGTTTGCACTGTACAGCAGCAACAGCAACAAAACTAAAAGGAATGCAATAAAACCTTTGGAGATGAGGGTCTAATCACCAGTTAGTGCTGGTGATGGTAATTTTTGCGTAAAGTCTATGTGTTTGTTAAACTAGTTATAAGCAGCTTTGTTTTGTCTTAAGAGGGGTTGTTTCAAACAAAGCAGTTTTGTTTTTGTAGTTCAGGCTGAATGTGACCTGCTTATTTGGCCCAGGCTGGCCTCATAATCCTCTTCCCTCTACCTCCTGAGTGCTGGAATTACAGACATGTGTGACCATGACCAGATTAATTATATATGGGTTTTATATACTAACTACACCTCAATAAAGCTGGAGAAAATTACATATTGTACTTTAAAAAAATGCTTTATCCATTTCCTTGTTTCCGTAACATCATGAAGAGAAAGGAACATTGGAGAAGAGTTGGTTTGAAATCTGGTTCTGCCATCTACTGTTAGTGTGACTTCCATCTTTTCCATGAGTATTTCAGGTTTAGTTTTGCCATATGTTAAATAATAGCAGTACTTCACTAGGTATTAGGGACACAGTTTTGATAGGAAGGCACAGTGACTTTTAAACCTACTTTCTGGTGGCCAGCACATCAAAACTTACCAATGAGAAAAAAGGAGGGGGGTGCTCAGCTGACTAAGCACATGGTTTGGCAAGTTCAGGGACCAGGGTTCAATCCCTGGTCCAGGGTGTGGCACTGGCCCCTCCCCTGGAGTGTGCTGAGCCAGCAACTGAGTCTGGATGTGGTGGTGCATGCCTGTAATACCAGTGCTGGGAAGGCTGAAAACTGGAGGATCCCTATGAATTCAAGCTGCATAGTGAGGCCCCGCACCACATACATAAATGAAAATAAATAAATAAATAAATAAATAAGTTACCAACTACCTGCACCAGGCAACTTATTTTCAAAATAGGAGCAAAAGAAATGAGGCCTGTGTGTCCATTGCTGCTATGAGGACCAAGTGGAAAGTTCAAATTGTAACAAACAGCCATGCCGAGCTTGGTTAGAACTCAATAAATCTCACCTCCTGAGAATGCAATTAGGTGTTTGATATATGGTATTGATGCTGATGTCTGTTGGAGGAAAGCAGGTACTATTTTTGCTTCTTGTGTTCTCCCAGTGTCTTAGTTACTTTCTTACTATTGAGACAGAATAGCCAACACCCACTAGTTAAAGCAGGAAAGGTTGGCTTTGGCTTAGAACTGATAGAAGTTTCAGTCCATAGTTTTCTGGTTCTAACATGGCATGGCAGAGAAGTGTATGCCATGGCAGGAAGGAATTAGTACCCTTTGTTCTAGTTTCCTTATTTCTTCCAGGCTACAAGCCTTTTGGTTGGTGCCTCTTACACTGAGGGTGGATCTTTCCTCTTCAGTAAAACCAGAACCATGCTAACCCAATCAGTGGACTAATCCAGTATCACACACCTATGATCCAGTCACTCTGAAAAGCCCCACCTATGAGTACATGAGGCTTTCAGGGGACATCTAGATATAAGCCCCCAGCTGTCTTTCAGGCACACTGTGAGCACTTGATGAAGGTCTATTATGCTGTCAGAAACAATAGGAATCCTTTCCCACTACTTCATTTGTTGTACCTTTTCCTTGTGTAATGTTGATTAGTGGTAACTCAGGATTTGCGTTCCAAAAGTTTCATGTCATTCAAATTTCCAACACCGAAACAATCATTCAGCATCCATGTTGGCCCCTCAGTCATTGCTGATATTCTCAATGTGTCTTCTCTTTTTTCCCCTAATTTTCTGCCTAGAGATCTATAATTTTATCAATCTTTTCAATGAACTTTTTGTTAAAAAATATTTGCTATCCAGAAGATATCTCTGGTCATTTTAGTCAATCAGTCAATCAGTCAATCAATCAATCAATTGCTTTATTAAAATATATTTGTTACTAGGTGAATAAGTAATGTGATTTTAGGCAAAATTTTTATTTTATTCAATGATATTCTTTATTTTTAGCTGGACTTAATGTAGAATTATAAATACTTTTTTTTTTTTTTTCGGTGGAACCAGGGATTAAACTCAGACTTTTATGCTTGCCAGGGAAGTGCTTATTCCACTGAGCCATCTCCCCTGCCCCTATTCTTTTTTTAATTTTCATGAGAAAGAAATATCAATGAGACAGTTCCAAAACATGTTTGTAGGGGACAGTTATAATAATATATTGCATATTGTTGTCTTTGTAGTAGTTATTCAGAGTACAAGATGCAGATATGATGTCAATTTTAGAATTGTTCAACTAGTCTTTCCTTGCATTTATCCAATTATTTTCAGCATACACTTAATGATAACTATATATAAAAATAAAGCCATGATTTGCAATTTAAAACCATTTTTCTTCAAGGTAATTATATGAATGATGGCTGCTTAACACTGCTGTTTCTAGATGTAGCAGTTAATGTAAATAAAAGCTATGCCATTTGTTTTATGTCTAATTTTATATCTCAGTTGAATAGATATGATATGTCTTTTCTATTGAAAGTGGTAGTCTTGTTAATTTTTTCTAATAATGAAATGAATAAATGTATCACAGAAAAAATTCAATATTACCAAACAGTATAAGAAAGATGCCTTTTCTTAGATGTAAGCATAATTCAGTAGACCATGCTTAAGAGTGAAAAAATATTGTAATGGAATCCTCAATATCACAAAAATTATTTGTAATACAAAGTTTTATAATGAATAAATAGACCAAAAAAAAAGAGAGATGAAGAGAGGAGCAGGTAGAAGCAGGGGCAGAAGGGCAAGCACTAACCTTACAGTCCCAAGATATGATAAAATTTTGTGGCCCTTAAATGGGGGAATTCAAATAAAATTACTTTTGTCTTGAATAAGATATTATTTTCAATAAGAGATTGAAGAACAGAAAAGATATTTTTAGGTGGTGCTGAAGAAAACAACCATAATTATTAACTGATTAAAATGAATTTTTATTTTTTTACTATGCAAAATATTTTATTTTAATGAATAATTATAACTAATACAGCAGGAAATGATATAATTACAAAATATACCAAAAAATCAGAATGTTAACATTCAATAGATGAAGACCTGGGCTGAAAGTTCATTACAAATGTGAGCCACTTGCCACCATCTTGATATTAAGAAACATGTTTGCTAGCCTTAAGCATTTCTTGTAAAACAGAAAAGGTTTTAAAGGAGCTACTTCTGCTGCTGACAAACATCTGTCTAAGATAAACAGATCTTAAGCTCAGTCTTGAAGACAACATCTGAATTGCAGAATATTTTAGCAAGAAGCTGAGATTTGGTTGGTAAGACATGGTTTGTTTATTCATGTAGACCTAAAAGGCTGGCTCAGTTTCTCAGAGTACAAGAAAACACCTAGAGACCATGGGAATGATGAATAAATGATACAGTAATAACACTATGACAACTGGAAGCATTGTATGACTACAAGACATTTGTTCTGATTCAGTCCTCACTTTGGGTTCTTCAGGAACTCTGATAAAAAACATGGTGAAAAGCTGGGACATTCTTCTTTAGTAACTGGAGAAAACAAAAAGGAAGGGAACAGAAGAAAGCTAAAATAGATGACTTATGAGGATCAATAATCTGTGAACTTGGATACATTTTATTACACTCGATCGTAAGTCACATCAATAGTTAATACATTAAACTTTACAAACATAAGTGATTCAAAAGTGTTGCAGAACTTCAAAACTAATTATTTCCTTTTCCCTTTAATGGATCTGTGCACCTAAGTCCTAAAACTGAGTAATCATGGGTATGCCTGCATTTTCACCAGTGTATTGTGAAACATGACGATTTTTTTGTCAAAATAATACAGGAATTTCAAATGAGGTCAAGGATCTTCTATTCTCAAAACATGTTTTCAATTCTTTGTGATCTGTGTCATACAACAAAAGGGGGCAGCTGGACTCCCATAGTGTCAGCCCTCTTTAAACCCTCAATATCTTCCCACCAGGGAGGGACCCAGTATCTACGTATTCTACTATCAACTGGCCCAACTTCTAAACATATTCTCAGTTCTTTGTGCTCCATATCACATAAAATGAAATAGGGCAGTTGGACCCATGTAGCATCAGCCCAGTGACATTAAACTCTCAATAACTCCATACTAGGGAAGGATCCAATATCTAAGTTAACAAAGGTCCACAGTTCTAAAAGCATACTTGCAGGTCTTTCTGCTCCGTGTCACATAAAACCCCAAGGTCTCTATGCTAGGAAAGGATTCAGTACCTAAGTCCTTTTCTAGTAAGCATTCTCAGTTGTAAGACAGATCTTTTATCTTTACTTTTTTTTTTTAAAGGACTGAAGCCATGCCCTTTCCTTGGCAGAGACCAGCCACTGACTTACTTCCTGCCCCAGCTTTCCAGGAGGTCATTACGCGAGGTTTGGCCTTGATGATTTGCCCGGGCATTTCTGGGGCTTCTCTTTCTTGTGCACCTTCACATGCTGCCTCAGATGAAAGCTTTGGCTAAAGCACTTGCCACACTCACTGCACTCGAGGGCTTCTGCCCAGTGTGGATTATCTGATGCTGAATAAGGTGGGAGCTCTGGCTGAAACACCGGCCACACTCATCACACTGGTAGGGCTTTTCTTCAGTATGGATACTCTGGTGCTGAATGAGGTTTGAACTCTGTTTAAATCTCTCTCTCCACACTCAACACATTTACACAGCTTTTCCCCAGTATGGATGTGATGATTCTGAATGACACTAGAGGTCTGGAACAAACTTTTTCTGCAGTCAGCACATTTATAGGATTTCCTTCCAGTATGGATCTTCTGGTGTTGAAACAGAGTGGAATTCTGACTGAAACTCTTTTCACATTCGGCACATTTGTAGGGTTTCCCATCCAAGCTTCTTCTCAGCCTACTCAATTTGGAGTCAAAGTAGTCACTCCCCATTTCTGTCATTGTCAGACTGTTTTACGCTTGCTCTTGTTCTCACAGGCTTTTCCATGGCTTGAGCCCCAAGAAATTCTCCCTTTACGTTTTGCTAGCCTCATGATGAAAAGCTGAATGTATTTGTCAGACAGTCTACTGTTTTCTAAACTAAAGTCTCATTTCCTAGAGCTAGCAAGGTCAGTATTTTCTCTTTCCCGCCACCACCCTAGCCAGACTTTGCCTAAAAATGAATTTTTAAAGAAATATTATATGAAAGAGAATAATAACCTGAAGAATGACCAGCATAATAATACATAATATAACTTTTGTTCTCATCTCATTGTTAGACATAGTGATACTGCTTTTCAAGGAAAAACTTTTAGGTCTTTTGAAAAATAACATCCAGTATCTGTAGTTAGTGTCTGAAGAACAAGAAGTTATTATCACTTAGGAGAAATGCTTAATAAATTCTATATATGTGTATGTGCTCA
>PVKA01035181.1:0-22842 GCA_004027165.1 Ctenomys sociabilis
GGGGAGTTAGAAGGGTAACAGATGATGCCAAAACACAGATGAGGAAGTTCTAAGATTTATAACACAGTCAAATGACTATAGTTCACAATACCTAATATATATTTTATTTTTTTGTAACGAGAATCAAATTCAGGTCTTGCACCTGCCAGAAAGGTCCTGTGCCACTGAGCTATATCCAGCCCACATAGTATATATTTTTTGAAGAACAAGAAGATAAGAGCTTAAAGGTTCCAAACATACAAAATATTAATTATGCTGATTTGAACAGTAAATATGATATGAAATATTGTGAAATAACCATACCCCCTAAATATGTACAATTGTTATAATTAAAAGAATGAAAGATTTTTTTTCTATCTTACAGGAAGTATAGTATAGTAAGAGTTTTAGTTTTTCAATTGGATGGTTAATGTGACTCCCAGCTCCATCACTGACAGTATGATCCTTGGTATACTGCTCAACTTCTTTGTTCTTCAATAGTAGGATGTACGAAGAACTCAATGTGATGGAATAAAGGAAGACCTTTGCCTAGTGCCACTTAATTAACTGATAATTATTGTCTTACTTATTTAAGTTTTGTTTTAGTACTAGAATTTTATTTCCACTGCCAGTTGGGGGAAAAAAATATGATTTTGCAAAGAAAAAACAAAACAATTTATAGTATTAATCTCCAGAAGTCAGCTGACTTGACATAGCCTCCACTTCGAGAAAGGAAAGTCATTTTCCCAAAATAGCTGTATGAGAGGTCTACAGATTCATTGGAGGAATAGTTTTGAAATGTTAAAAGAGTATGTAAAAATCATCTAGGGCACACACATAAAAAGTTATATGTGTAATTAAAAAGCAAAGTTCCTCCCAAATGCTATATATATGGTATGTTATCCGCATCCTGAGAATGCTGTACCGCAGGCCCAAGAAAAGAATTACACATTTTGCATATCATGGATAGGAAAACAGCCCAAAGAACCCAATTTTCTTGTTTTAGCTTTTTTTTGGGGAGGAGTGCGTATTTTGTGCAGGGTCTCACTTATGTAGCTTGAACTCAGAGTGATCCTCCCGTTTTCAGCCTCCCCAGTGCTGGGATTATAGGCATGGGCCACCATAGCCTGTACCCGGAAGGGAGAGATCAAACCCTGGCTCCTATACTTGCCTACGCAGGCATTTAATCCACTGAGCTATCTTGCCGGCCCTTGGGCCAGTGATATGTGGAACAATATTCTTACAATGCTGAACAGAGAGGACAGGATGCAACTCCTAGTCAGCCATATAATGAGAAACAACTGAGTTCTCTACAGTGTATTTTTGCCAGTATTTATCAAATACAAATCTTAAAAATACATGATAGATTCATAATTTCATTAAAAATTAATGTGAATGTTCTGAGAATATGTAAGGTAGGCTAGGCAAAACAACTGTTTGGAAGGTACATCAAATGCAGTTTTGACATGTGTTATTTCAACTTACAATGGCTTTAATTTATGATGCTCCCCATCATAAGATGTCATAGACACCATGATATATAAGACATCTCTTGAATTTATTCATTCTAACTGAATTTTTGTATACCTTAGCCAACATCTCTCCAATCTCCTATCCAGCAGTTTCTGGTAACCAACATTTGATTCTTCTAAGAATGTACTCCCTCCCTTCTCTCTTGTTTTGTTCTTCCCTCCCTCCCTCCTTACTTTCTCGTTTTTCTTTTTCTTTCTGGTGTTCGGGATCAAACCCAGTGCACTGGGTAAGCTAAGAAGTGCTCCTTCTGCTGAGCTACAGCCATAATCCTATATGCCATACTTTTTAAGACTCTATATACAAGTGAGATCATTCAGTACTTGTCTTTATGTGCCTGGTTTATTTCACTTAATATAGTAACATCCCCCAGGTTCATGTATGTTGCCACAAATTACTTCCATCCATCCATCTCAAACACAACATTTACTTTTTCTTTGTAGTATTACTTCGTTTTTTAAAAAAATATTAATTTACATTATATATATATATATATATATATATATATATTTATTTATTTATTTATTTATTTAGCGGCACCAGAGATTAAACTCAGGACCTTGCACTTGCCAGGCAGGTGCTTAAGCTGCTGAGCTATATCCCCAGCCTCCATTTATTTTTAAAAATGTTTCTGTCCTTTTGGTAACAGGGTGAGAGGTGTATTTCACAGTGGTTTTAATCTGCACTTTTCATGGTGATTAGTAATGTGCAACATTTTTAATATATTTTTTGGCCCTTGTGAGTCTTCTTTTGAGAAAAGTGTAATTACATCCTTGCTTATTTTTTAAAATCATTAGTCTTTCTATTGAGATGTTTGATTTCCTTTGTACTTTGGATACTAATCTCTTTTGGTGTTTTTTTTTTTTTTTTTTTTTTTTGTGGAACTGGGGCTTGAACTCAGGCCTCTGAGCTTGCCAGGGAAGCACTTATTCCATTGAGCCATCTCCCCGGCCCCTAATCTCTTATTAAAAAGGAAAAGGACAAAAAAATCCTCTGGGTAAAATCAAGAAGACAAAAAGTGACAACAATTTAAAAATGAATTTCTATCACCTGAACTGCTTTTCTTCCCCCAAAAGATAAATATATCCATCTATCCATCCTATAAAATATATGAATTATGAAAAAAAAACAGTAAAAGCCCACTGAGAGCAGATCAGCTTATAGTAACAGTTTTGAAATGCATTAACTTTGATTAGGAAATAAAAGTGTTACCTTGCTTAATAGTGGGGTTAAATAATGACATAGCGTCTTCTTCATGTGATAAGACTGTAACACTAGATGTGCCATCTTCTACCTGCAAACAATATATTACACAATAGGCTAAAACACAAAATTTAGCAAAAACAAAATCTATCAATTTTTGAGTCACCTGTCAAGCAGTCTGCTAAATGTTCTATGTATTATACTTCTGATTTTTGTAGTTAACAAGTAGGTAGCATGCTCATTAGAGAGAGAGAGACAGACAGACAGACACAGACACAGACAAGGCAGATAGACAGACAAATAGAATCTAAATAATCTGGCAAGGAATCATGACTACTAGTGGGAGTGGAGGTATAACCTACATCTATAAAATGTAAACTCTATGTTTTTCCTAATATATATTCTATCTGCAGCCTTTCATATATATATTATCTGAATGAAAAAAATATTTTTTTTCTGTTGGTACTGGGGATTCAATTAATGGAGTATATACAAAATTACATTCCCAGTGCCCTCCCCCACGCAAAGTCTTTGACAGGTCTTCCTGTCCAAGCTGCCCTTGAACTTGCAATCCTCCTGCCTCAACCTTCATACACCTTTTTGAGACAGGATTCCAGCTTCAAACTTGCAATCCTCTGGCCTCAGCCTCCCAACTAGCAAGAATTACAGTTGTGCAATACCATATCAAGTTCTCTTTCTTACAAGACTCTCAAATATACTTGACTTTTAAAATTTTAATCAGATAAATATTATATCCCATATTTCATTTACATTATTTATTCATTATTTATTTATTTTTCTTTTTGAGACAGGGTCTCACTATGCAGTTCAGGCTGGCCTTAAGCTCACTTTGTAGCTCAGGCTGGTCTCGAACTCACAACTATCCTCCTGCCTCAGCCTCCCAAGTGCTGGGATTACAGGCATGTGCCACCATGCCCAGCTCCATATTTCATTTACATTAAATTTTACTTTTTAGGGGATACTTTAAAGTCCTAAACACATTTTCAAAAATATAAAATTGTTAAACTCAGTGAAATATATTTTATCTTTGAAAATTAGTAATTCACTATGTATTCATTTATAGTACCTAGAATTGAACTCAGGACCTCGTACTTGCCAGGCAGGCGCTGTGCCACTGAGCTGTATCCCTGCCCCCATTTATATTTTTAGACTCAGTGACAAAGCAGTCTACCTAAATGTCCTGATATCAGTTCTGACAAAAGTTAATACTTTTTATCCAATCCAGAAACAGTAAAACAAAACTCTTCTCATTATAAAAGAACAGCTATTACGTGTTCTTATTCAATTTATTAAAAAACAGACATAACTAAATTAAAATGATTAACTTATTTGGAAAGGGAAAAACTGAGTTAAGGGTGGTACTAAGCATACAACTATCAGTAGGTAGTGTTACAAAATCATCAAGGATCTGATATATTGTGATTTTTCTTACCTTATGTTTTTTTCCAGCTTCTCTCTCACTATTTTGTCTATCTTTTTTGTCAGGAAAAAGGAATTCTTCATCTCCTTCAACAAATGCATATGGATCAATTTTAGGTTCTTGTTCTGCATCAGATGCTATTGCTGAAATATACTGGTTTTTAATTTGATATTGCTGTACTAATTCATCAGAAACTTTTAAAGGTTTCTTACATTGCACCATTAACCTGCATAAAAAATAAAAGTACAAAATTAATTATACTTATTACCCAGAAAATCAAAACATTTTTTTTAAAAAACATGTAATTTAAAAAATTAGACACTAACCTGTAATCTTTCATTTTACAAATGAAATAACATACAGAAAGAGTTCATGATTTACTGAAATCTGAAATTTGTATTTTATTTTATTTATTTTTTTGTGGTACCAAGGATTGAACTCACAACTTTGTGCTTGCCAAGCAGGCAGTTATGCCACTGAGCTATATCCCTGGCTCTGAAATCTATTAATAGAGAAGTAAAATTAAATCTAGGTCTCCTACCCATATGGTCTTTCCACAAAAGTATGCTGTCTTTCATAAACCAACTTTGTCCTTAAGATTTCAGGCACACTAATTTGCTGAAGTCCATTCACTGAAATGAGCAGTCAAATCTAACCTATTCTGAAATAGTGTCCCTCAAAGTGTGGGCTTTACAGCAAAAGAGGATACGTTTTAATAATTTATATACATAAACAATGAATGTCCTTTTCTTACTGCCATAATTTTTTTGTTTTAATTTTAATTTTGTACAGAGTCTCATTATGCCACTCACACTTGTAGTGATTCTCCTGTTTTCAGCTTCCTCAGTGTTGGAATTACAAGCATGTACTACCACACCTGGTCGCTGTGGTCTGTTCAGCGCGCACAGGGGGCAGGGCAGGGCCAGTGTGTCATGTGGTATCCAGGTTCAAACCTGGGTCCTTGCACTTGCTAGGCAGGTGCTTAGGCCACCAAGCTATCTTGTCAGCCCTAAATTTTTAATTTTTAAAACTGAATAGAGCCGGGCGTGGTGGCACATGCCTGTAATCCCAACACTTGGGAGGCTGAGGCAGGAGGATTGCTGCGAGTTCAAGACCAGCCTGAGCTACAAAGTAAGCTTAAGACCAGCCTGAACTGCATAGTGAGACCCTGTCTCAAAAAGACAAATAAATAAATAAAATTTAATTTAATTTAATTTAATAGTTTCAAGTTTTTTTAAGGCCTGACTTGTTTTTCATGAAAATAACTACTGGAAAGATGTATTATAAGTCAAAGTGAAGTAGCAGTGCCAAAATTTCAGTTTTGTTTTGTTTTCTAATATTGAGAAGTGAATTTTTGTATTACCTATTTTCTGGGTCAATATGGTAACTGAAAAAATACATTTTTTTGTTAAAGTCACAAAAAAGGACAGAACAATGGAAGACAACAGTGAATTTGGAAAGAAAAACTAACAGAAAATGAAAAAGTAGAGAAAGCTGAAATATAAGGGAAAGAGGGAAGCCACAACAAGAAGCATGCCAATCTGTATTACAATGCCAAAGAACCAGGAAAGCATCAAGCCTTAACTACCTCCAAAGAAAAGGATGCTTGTGCTTTATATTCCTAAAGACTGGTGTATAAATAATAATTCGTTTTTGGTTTATGACACTTAAAGACTCTCAATTTACAACTTTCTCAGGCAGGGGCTGGGAAGATAGCACAGTGGTCTAAGAGCCTGACTGGCAAGCACAAGGGCCCAAGTTGATCCCTGATAGTGTATGCCATGCCAGCCCCAGAACTGTGGGTGTGCTATGCCAGCCACCAAAACTGAGCATGGTGGCACATGCCTGTAATCCCAGTGCTGAGGAAGCTGAGGAGGATCACTATGAGTGTGAACTGTGTAGTGAGACCTTATAACAAATTTATTTGAAAATATATATTAATAATTTTAAAAAACAAATTTCTCAGGTATACAAAGCTGAGCAGCCAGGTGTGGTGGTGCACTCCTGTAATCCTTGCACTCCAGAAGCTGAGGCAGAGGATCACTGCAAGTTTGAGATCAGCCAGGTCTACAAAGTGATCTCAAGGCCAGCCTAAACTGCTCAATTAAGACCCTGTCTCAGACAGACAGACACAGACAGAGCTGAGTTACAAAAGTGGCACCTAGGCTTCTAGCCACAATATTTTCAAAATTCTGAAATACTATAACTATCTCAACTGTAAGTAAAAAAACCAAAGTCTTAACATCCTACCTAAATGTTCCATGATCTGGTTCCTTTTTTCCTCTCCAACATCATCTGGTTCTACTTTTGTCCTCTCATTCAGTTTCCAAGATGTTCCTTAAACAAGATAAGTCACTCTCTTTTCCCTGTGTTTGGTATATATTATTTCTTTCAAGTCTTTGTTTAAGTATCACCTTTTCTATGAGAATGACTACCTTACTAAAAACTACAATAATATGACTGCCTGCCTAACATTGCCACTTCATCCTCTATTTTCCCTTAACACTAATTTTTAACATATTTAGTTCTGTTCTATAAACAAATGAAACTTTTTAAAGATATTTCTGGGGCAAGGGATATGTCTCAGTGCTAGAGCACTTAACCAAGCATGAGGCCCTGGGCTAATTCCTAGCACAGCAAGAGAGAGAAGGGGTAGGGTTTATTATATACCTCAATGCACTGCATTACATCTGAATGTACCTGAATAATCTGAATTAAGTTTTGGCTGAAAACTACTGATTATAATGTAAATCTCTGTAAAATAGTATTTTTGAACTCTTACATTCTCATTTAATACTTGACCTCACTAGACAGGAACTGAAAGGTAGTCGAACTTTGATGTGAGCATTAATGCAGAACCAAGTGGTTCACCAAAGACACAAGCAAAGGTATATAGACTGTTATGTATTCACATTCAAATAACTATTCCTAGGGAATAAAAGTACAAAGAAATTCTTCCACATCCACATCCTAAAAGATACTACTATTCTGTCTATAGATAAATTAAATAGTTGTTTTACATAGTAAGCTGTTCTGACAGCAGAATAAAAATTGCCACACTGTTTCCATAGATAGTTGCTAAACTAATGCATAGTAGTAACAGTATTAAAAGGATTAATTCTATTTAATGGGTCTGTTAAGGATAAAAATGAATAACTCAGATACATTTCCTAAAGATAACTTTTTGTTGTTTTAACCAAATCATTTAATTTTTTTTGCAGAACCTGGGATTAAACTCAGACCCTTGCACTTGCCAGGGAAGCACTTATTCTACTGATCCATCTCCCCGGCCCCATTTAAAAAAATTTTCAATGTGCAGTTTCAAATGTAGTCAATAATATCAAGTTACAATCAATAATTTTTTTTTTTTGGTGGAACCGGGGATTGAACTCAACCCTTGTGGCTTGCCAGGGAAACACTTATTCCACTGAGCCATCTCCCTAGCCCCCAAGTTACAATAATTTTTTTAAAAAGTCATTTACATTATAATTGTCTAATACTGAAAATTAGTAAGTATAAAATTAGGATTTCTGAGGTGCCAAAATAAAAACTCACTTTGTTTCAGGTATATAACTTCTATAAGCACACAGAATCTGATAAACATATGGTAGATCTAATATAACATTCAAATGCTGTAATTCTACTGATGAATGTTATAGTTAAGACATCCAAATATATTCTAACTACAGAATAAAAATGCACAGCTCTCTTTCTACTCAGGATTCAGAAAGATTTCTATGTGAAGCAGAAAAGCAAATTAATTAATTAATTAATCTATTTGTTTTTTCCACTGAGCCATCTCCTCAGCCCAATCCATTTGTTTTTTGTGAGGAACCAGGGATTGAACTCAGGCCCAATTAAGCCATCTCCCTGACCCCAAGCAAATTAATTTAGAAACCATAAATTTAACTAAAATTAAGCACTTGAATTACTATGCATGGAAGTCTACGATTAAAGAAAGTACTAAGTCGGGCGTGGTGGCGCATGCCAGTAATCCCAGCACTCGGGAGGCTGAGGCAGGAGAATTGTTGTGAGTTCGAGACCAGCCTGAGCTACAAAGTGAGCTTAAGGCCAGCCTGAATTGCATAGTGAGACCCTGTCTCAAAAAAAAGACAAAAAAAAAGTACTTAAAAATCATCATTCTATTTGTACTAGTTAAGAAACCATTTCACATGGCTCAGTGGAATAAGCACTTCCCTGGCAAGCATAAGGGCCTGAGTTCAATCCCCAGTTCTGCCAAAAAAAGAAAAAATTTCACTATCTAAAAACTGCAGATGAGAAAAATCAAGAATATTGTTTTCTTTCATTTAACCATAATATATGATAACAGTGATCAATTAAAAAAATTTATACCAAACAAAAAATGGATTTTCATTTAACATAAATAAAACAATGTTTTTCCTACCATAATTTTCTATTAAAACATGCACCTAAAAAAGTCAACTATTATAAAGAAACTAATTCTTTTTATTTACTTTGAATTGTGGTCAGCTCAGGATGAGCAACATGTGGTGCCGGGGATTGAACCTCGGTCCTTGCACTTTCCAAAGATTGCCTAAGGAGGAGCTTTAGACCACTGAGCTATCTTACTGGTCCCAAATAAACTAATCCTTAAGATGTATTTTCATCTCTTTCATTCTATATCTACTCTGAGTTATTAAAAATTGTCTCCTAAAAAAATAAAAATTTTAAAAAATTAAAAAAAAAAAAGAATTGTCTCCTGCCAGGCAGGCAAGCACAGCATTCTGAGTTCAATCCCTGGTACTGGAAAAAAAAAAAAAAATAAGAATTTTCTCTCTTTAAGCTTCAGACACATGTCCCAGTGCTTAATGGAGTCAAAGCACTTCAAAATGAATTCTTATTTTTGCAATACAAATAATATGTATAGAGCTAAAGATATATAGAAAGACACACATGAAAAGGATATCTACTCCCTAAGATCACATTAATTATGGATAGAACATATATCTTGTTCCAAAACTTATACCATATCACAATATATGTACTCACATTCCATGTTATCTTGTTCCTGAACTTTGTAATCTAGATATCTTTCTGTATCAGCCCATAATGATTTCCTTTGCTGCTGCAGATGGATATGCTATTATTATTTACCAGGCTTTAACTACTTAGCAACACTTTACTTCATGAGGTATATTAATAGTTATTTCAATGTATTTCTACTCTGAAAAATTACTTTAAGTTTGGTAATATTTAGGCTAAAATAGGATTGTTTCTTCATTTTTTTTTTTTGTGGAACCAGGGATTAAACTCAGGCCCTTGCACTTGCCAAGGAAGTGCTTATTCCACAGAGCCATGTGAAATGGTTTCTTAACTAGTACATATCCTATGCTTTGCATCTTACAAAATTAATAAATCTTGGGGCTGGGGAGATGGCTCAGTGGAATAAGCACTTCCCTGGCAAGCGCAAGGGCCTGAGTTCAATCCCCGGTTCTGTCAAAAAGAAAAAAACTTAATAAATCTTCCTAGCTCATGGGTTTACTTTTTTGTTACTGTCTATTTCCCATTTCAACTAAATACAAAGATTCTAAGGGCCAGGGAGATGGCTCAGTGAAATAAGTGCTTCCCTGGCAAGTACAAGAGCCTGAGTTCAATCCCTGGTCCCGCCTGTCACAATGGTCCCAGCCCTGGGGTGCACTGAGCTGGAGACCGAATCTGGACAAAGTGTTGCACGCCTGTAACCCCAGGCTGGGGAGCCTGAAAACAGGAGGATCACTATGAGTCTGAGCTGTGTAATGAGACCCTGTACAAAATACATAAAATGAAAAAAAAAAGGAATTATAGCATTAGAACAACTGTTTCAAGAAAAGGAGAGAATCATCCAATTAAGATATCAAAAAAATAGCTAGACACGGTGGTATATGCCTGTAATCCCAGCACTTGGGAAGCTGAGGCAGGAGTGCTGAGTTCAAAGCCAGCCTGAACTACACTGCAAGATTCCTATCTCAAAAAAAAGGGCTCAATGGAATAAGTGCTAGGCTGGGAGTGCAAGGTCCTGAGTTTGATCCCTGTACCACCAAAAAAAAAAAAAAAAAAAGATGAGGAATCAAAAAAAGAAAAAAATTCTACCCTTACAACTACAGAATTATTATAATATATTCATTTCATGAATGTCTCTTCAGTCATATAGGAGCTAATCCTCTAATAGATAATCTTTGATATTTATAATTTCTATCATCCTACAGAAATAATGTTTAGGGCTGGGGATATAACTAAGCAGCACAGTGCTTGCCTGGCAAGTGTGAGATCCTGAGTTCAATTTCCATTACAAATAAATAAATAAAATAAAGGCTTGTATCTGTAAGTGAACTTTGAAAAAAAGAGAATTCTGTCACAAACAAACCTTAGTAATAGCAAACTAAATCAATGCTCATATAAAATACAGAATTACACACAATTTGAAAAGGTTTTTATTCAAACATGGTTCTTTCTTTTTTATGAGGGAAAAAGAAATAGTGGCCAGAATTATATAATCATGACTCAGCACCACTCTACTACTCTGCATTCCACTTTTCTTTATTATGCTTCTTTCTCATTCTTATTCAGTGGGAAAATGTCAAATAATTTTAGCACAGAGTCTAAGGTTAGGTTGTATAACAAATAAGGTTAAGCAGTCAATATATTTATATAAAGCTATGGATAGAATCTTAAGAGCTTATGAACACAGTGTGCTCACAAAAACTCATTCTGAAATTTTTAAAACCAAAAACATTTATACCTCCATATTTTTACATACATTAAGAAAACATTTTAAAACAGTAAAGTTTTAAATGTTTCATCCAAACATTCATTCAATTCCTACTATGTGCCTATAATTATTGTGTATTTATCCTGGAGGAATATAGTAGGGAAGAAGACACAGTCCTTGTCCTCAAAGAGCTTACTTTTTTTTTTTTTTTTTTGAGATAGGATTTCATTATGTTTTCCATGTTTGCCTTGAAGTCACAGTGATTCTCCAGTCTCACTGGGGTGAGGGATTGCAGGCATGCACCACCATGCCCAGCAACCTTACATTCTATTAATGAAAAGACTATTAAGAAATATGTAATTTCAGATAATGAGATATATTAAGGAGCAATTTTAAAATAGTACAGAAGAAAAGATAGTGATTTGAGGTATAGAAGTTTGGACAGAATGATCAGGAAAATTCCCCTGCTGAGGTAACTTCTGAACAGTACTGAATAGTAAAGAGTGGCCAGTTTTCCCTCTGTAATGTGAACCTGAGGCCTGAGAGAGATAAACTAGACTTTAGGAACAGCAAAAAGGATGGAGGAGCTAAATTCGGAAGCTAATAGGATAGTAACAGATTAGGGTGAAGATCCTAGGTAGGCACAACTTACTGTTTTACGTAAGAGAAGAAGAGATTTTATTCTTGGGGTGAAGAAAATTATTATAGGGATTTTAGCAAATGAGTAGCAACATATACCTTACAATGATCACTCTGGATGCTGTGCAGACAGATCTGTAGAGAAGCACTAATAGTTTCAGCGATGTAATAAGGCTCGCTTAGACTTTTGTATTACATTTAGCACAGAAAGATTAAGTTCTTTAATGTCTTACTTTCAAGACATCATTTGCTTTCAAGAAATCCACTGATTATTAAAGCTTTTTGTCTTCCATGCTCAAAAAAGTATTCTGCAGTCCAATTTAAAATCCAAACTTTAATTAAAAATCAAATCATACTACAATCTTTACAGAGTCAAGTACAAATGGTAGTAGATAAAGCACAAGAATTTCCCTGCTAAAATGAAAAAACAGGAATTTTAAGGGGAAAAAAGTCCCTAACACTATTGACAATGAGAAAGAGACTATAAATGGATGAGACATTTCACTAAATCTTATAAGATCAAAGACAGATAAAATATACTAGAGAAAGTCAAGAGCCTAGTATGCCAAGGAGGGAGAGAACTATAGGCAAAAACTATCGAACAACAGGAGACTAACAGAGCCTAGAAAAATCAGAAAAGCTGGACTTACAAAAAAAATTTTTAAAAAGAAGCAAAAAAGCTTAAAAATGGAGTAGGAAGCACTCCTTTTGAAGGACAACAAATGTAAAAACAGAAATTTAGTATCTTTTTCAATTTATAATTTTAGGAATAACTCACCCACTCACACACTCCAAAAGTTTTATCTCAGTTATAATGTAGTGCCTGACAAAGATAAATAATATCCTCAGCTGGCCTTGGTGGCACATGCCTGTAATCCTGTCACTCAAAGGAGAATGAGACAAGAGGACTGCCAGCTGGGATACATAGGAAGTTCAAGGCAAGCATGAACTGACCCTGTCTCAAATACATACATACATACATACATACATACATACATACATACATACATACAATATTCAATAAAGTAGTGAGCAAGTAGTGTCAATAAAGAGCTCAGCCTACATACACAAATTCTCAGTTGATTCTCATTCTAAAATATAAAGAAATAATTATTATAAATGATAAGGATAGTAAAGAAAAGGCTAAAATAATTCTGTAACAGTAAGAAAAACAAAATCACAAAATATTAAACAACTAGGGCCAACCATATAGCTCAGAGGACTAAAGCGTCTTCTTAGGCTGACACAGGGATCTGGGTTCAATCCCTGATTGCTGTGCCAGCTCTGTCCCTGGGACAAGTTGAGAGGTGAAAGAGATTAGGCATGGTGGCACACCTGTAATCCTAGCACTGGGGAGGCTAAAACAGGAGGTTAACTAGTCTGATTTGTGTAGTGAGACCCTGAAGACTCTGTGCTAAATACATACATAAACAAACAAACAAACAAATACAGATTTTGTGTGTGTGTGTGTGCACCCAGGGATTGAACTCAGACTCTTGTGCTTGCCAGGAAAGCGCTTACTCTACTGAGCCATCTTCCTGGGCCCCATAGTGAATTGAATATAGGATTTTGCACTTGTTTGGCAAGCATTCTTCATAAGCTCCAAGGGAGTTAAGACATTGCTAACAAAATAAGCTTAAACCCAAAGAGAAGCTGCTGGTTCTACCAAAGTGTTAACTTAGAAGTCTACTGAAATGAAATCCTAGAGCTACAAGACAAGTCTAGAGCTGGGTATGGTAGCACACAGCACTTGAGAGGCAAAAGTCTAGAAGGCAGCCGATCAATATTACTAACAAAATATGAAACAAAAGTTGTCTATGATTAATAGAAAATATACACAAATAAAGAAATGTGGTATTTTAACTAATAAAGTCTAAAACATCTTTTAACATTTGAGCAGAATTTAAGAAACAAAAGTTTACTGAAAAAGGACTGGGATAGATAGGAAATACAAATCTTTAGATAACACGTGTCCTTGGTCTAACAACTAGGCAGGCAGACAGTACTACAGAATATAGTACTTCTTTGTTAGCTGATTTTCACCTTTTAGGGAAACTTTTTTTTTTAGAAATACTTATAAAGACAAATGCAAAGGGCTTGTTGGATAGGCTATACATGTATTGCGAGCAACATAAAATGTAAAGGCAGACATGATAAAAACCACTTTCTGTGCAAAGTACACCATAAATACAGTTTTTAGACTTACTCTTTAGTAAGCCACAGATAGAAAAATAGATAGTGTGCATAATTAACAAAGGATTAATCTCATAATATTAAAAGAATAAATCAGAAAGAAGGGCAAAAAAAAAAAGAATGCAATTCAGGAAATCTAAATATTCAATAAACATTTTAAATCATATTTAACGCCACCAAAAACCTTAGAAAACATGTATTAAGACAATCAGATTCTATATGCAGCCAAATCAAGACTCATAATACCAAGTATTAAGGAAAATAGTAACAGTAATTCACATATTCTGCTGGCTCACAAGGGTATAAACTGTGTGCCAATTTGGAGAGTAAACTGGCAACAACTCTTAATGCTGAAAATGGACATACCTCCTAGCTTGCCAATTCTACTTTTAGATGTATTTCCTAAAAGACTTATACAAATAAAGAAATGTGTACAAAAAGATTCACTGCTACATTTTTTGTTATTGTGAAAAGTTGAAAGATATCAAGACAACCACCTTTAGTTAATAAATTACGGCATAATCATAACCAAAAACTACTATAAAACAATTATACTGAATTAACCAGAGAATCACATATAAAGACATATAATGCAATGATAGGCACCAAATTCAGGACAGTGGAAAAAAAGTTAAAGAAAACAGTATACAGAAATTCTAACAGTATGTGATCAGCTGGATGATGAACACATTAGTGTTCATGTAATATTTTCTCCACTTTTTAGTGGATAAATATTTCATTAAAAAGTTTCCTTTGGAAAAATATAGTAAAACATCATACAAATCCAATATTTAAGGATTATTATAAATTCTATCTGAAATTACTCCTAGAATTCTACTAATAAGAACTGATATCACTTCTACCCTTAGTTTAGTGACTATTAAGGAAAAAAAATACATACTCTGTAACTGATGTTATACTTTCCTGTCCAAAAGGTCCAACTGTATCATCCTTGAATTTATCACTTGGAAGTTGAGGTGGTAAAAACTCTATATCCTTTTTCTTTGGGACCTTGTAATACTTCCAGGCTGTATTAGCTTCATCTTCTTCCAAGTTTACTGCTGTACCAACATACACTGTAGGTTCTACAGTTTCTTGGAATTGAGGTGGGAAAGATTGGGACATACTATCTATCCTATCTTCCATTGATTTGGTAGGAACCAAGGGATCTGGTGTGGGCATTTGATAAAAATGTTGACTCTGAGGAGTTGAAGGTGTTTTGGTCACTCCTTCATCAGCCACATCACAAGGGTGAGGACTAAGTGGGGGTGGCTGAGGTGAGTTTGACATTTCAGTGCCATGCATCTGAGGTGTCTTTGCTACATCATTAGTTCGGAGGTTTGAAAATCTCACTTGACTATCAGAAGCAGAGATCACAAGTCTTTGGCTAGCTGAATCTGCATCCATGCCAACATCATCACTAACAGATACACGATGATGAAAAGGAGTCAAGGGACGTTTCTGCGGCTTTTCATTCTTTTCCTGTTTCTCATTGGTCTTGTGCTTTGGAATTACTTGCTGTTGCTGACTCAAAGATGGTGCCTGTCCTTGTCCAGCATTTCTTGGTTTGAGATTTTTGTGCCTAAAAATTTAAAAGAAAGATCTGATGTTTATCAGCAGTCCAGCAAAGCACCGAAGTCACTGTAGAATTTTGATTATATATATTAAAAATGAAATGATTTCAACTTATATGGAGGGAGAGTGCTCTAAGTCAAAACAGCATGAAGAACAATTCATAAAAGCCAATTTTCCCACATTCCTTTGATGCATTTGGCCAAATGTTCAGATAGTCTGATTATTAGCCAACAATAATTAGCCTATATAATCAAAGTTCTAGTACGTGAATAAATACACAGGTTAAGATTATAGTTATTCAAGCTGGGCATGGTGGCACATGCCTGTAATCCCAGCACTCAGGAGGCTGAGGCAGGAGGATTGTTGTGAATTCAAGACCAGCCTGAGCTACAAAGTGAGCTTAAGGCCAGCCTGAACTGCATAGTGAGACCCTGTCTCAAAAAGACAAAAAAAAAAAAAAACAGATTATAGTTATTCTATTTATTTTTATTTTATTAGATTGGACTCTTGGAATGATTCTCCTGCTTTCAGCCTCCCAAGCATTGGGATTATAGGCATGCATCACTACACTCAGTCTCAACTCATCTCAGCGCACCCTGGGGATGGTGCCACTTGGCTGAGCTTAGTCATCACCTGAAACCTGCAACAACAGGTGAGAAATCATATTCTTTGCTACTGGAATAAAGTTAGGTCAGTATGAGTGCCGGGGAGCAGTTTAGTGGGAGAGTGCTTGCCTAGCATATGTAAGTTGCTCGATTTGACCCTTAGTACTGGAAAAAAAAAAAGGTGGACGGGGATCAGTCCAGAAAGTGCTAGAGCTGACTGACTGATAGGCTTCAAAACATACCTATTCTCCCAACTCAGCACTACAGAATTAGATGCATAGAAAAAGAAAAAAAGACATCATGGCACATGCCCATAATTCCAACCTTTAGGAGGTTGAAGCAGGAGGATTCAAGGTTAGCCTGAGTTACACAGTTCAAGATCACCATAGACTACATAGCAAGACTCTGTAGGTAAATAAATAGATAGGTACACAGAAAGGCAGAGAGAAAAAGAGTAAGAGTGAGAGCATGAGAGAATGAGAAGAAATAAGAAATGGGTAAATAACTGCTTCATCATAACCTGAATTTAATAATTTACGGGTTATAACGCACTTTCATTGTATTCAAACTCACTGATACTGATAGGATTATGATATACATAAAATTTTTTTATGCTAAGAAGCTATCTTAATAGATGGTAAGATAGGGCGTTTAAGCATTCAGTTTTTGACTTGATACTTTTTATTTGTATTTACTTATTTGCCATAAACTGGTATCTCAAGAACATAGGGATAAATCACTGACACATGTAAATAACTAACAAAACAGCAACAAATCATCCCAAAAAAAGATAAAATAATACACAATGACTAAATGGAGTTGATCCCAAGAATGTAAAGCATACTGCAAAGGAAATCACAAGATGGGTGTGGGGGCTGAGGCAGGAATACTGTAATTTAAAGGCCAGCTTGGGCTACACAGTGAGTTAAAGGACAGCCTAAACTAAACAGTGAGACCCTGTCTAAAAAACAAGAAAAATCAGCATTCTTCAGTATCATATTTCCATAAAAGAAATAAACTGTATTATCACAACACAGAAAAACACATAAGCAAGCTTCAACACCTCATATAAAAAAGCATAGCAGGCTGGCAAGATAGCTCAGCCAACTAAGGGCCTGCTTAGGTAAGTTCAGGATTTGATCCCCAGCACATGCCATGCTGGCACCTGAGAGACCGGGCATGGTGGCGCACACCTGTAATCCCAGTGGTGGGAAGGCTGAAAGCAGGAGGATCACTACAAGTCCTAGATGTGCAGTGAGACCCTGTATCAAATACATTTTAAAAAAGAAAAGAAAGAAAGAAAAAGGCATAGCAAGTAAGGAACAGGTGAAAATTTGAATCACCTGAAAGGAGTATTTATGAAACATGACAATTACCAGACAATATACTAAAAGACTAAGTCCTGCCCAAGATTAAGAATGCAAGAATATAAACACTACACATTTATATTTTAATCAATGTAACAAGAAAAAGATACTAAAGATCTCAAAGGAAGAAGAAAAACCATTTATAATTAACATTGTCAAGGGCAGGCCAAATAGCTCAGCAGGTTAAAACACCTGCAAGCAGGCTCAGGGGCCAAGGGTTCAATCCCCTGGCCTGCCATGCCAGCTCCAGTCCCACCCCTGGAGCACTCTTGAGACAACAGAGATTGAGACTGGGCATGGTGGCACACCCTTGTAATCTCAGCACTTGGGAAGCTGTAAACAGGAGAATCACCAGAGTAGGTTGTGATAGTGAGACCCTGAACACCCTATAGACCCTTCCCTAAAACACAGAAAAAACAAACATTGTCAGAAAAGGTGATCCATCACCTAGTCTTAATGCAAGAATTGGCACAATCAAACAATGTCCCTTCTGATTCAAAGTAAAACACTATTTTCAATGAAGTATACTGGCCAAAAATACTGACTTAGATCTAATCAAGTCTTCAGCAACAATGAACAGAACTTCCTATGATTGTGGAAATATTCTGTATATGGATCTTGGGCACTGGAAATGTATCTAGTATAATTAAAGAACTGAATTTTTAGCCAGGTATGGTGGTGCACACTGGGGCAAGAGGATCGTTGCAAGTTCTGAGACCAGAATTTGGGCTACAAAGTGAACTCAAGGCTAGCCTGAGCTGCATAGCAAAAACCCTCAAAAAGACAAAAAAAAAAAAAAGAAACTGAATTTTAAGAAATCTAGCTACTATAAATTTAAAGTCATTAGTAGTTATGGCTACTAGGGACAACACCCCTAAAAGAGCTACTTCAAATTTACAGGAATGAAATAAAGGAAGAAGTGACACCAGAAAAAAAATTTTAAACACATGACAATTTACATGAGAAGCCCAGAACATGAAGCATTCTATCAGACAATAGACCCAGTTTTTACATCCAGGTCAATGTCATAAAAAGAGGACAGGAAGCCGGGCGTGGTGGCGCAGGCCTGTAATCCCAGCACTCGGGAGGCTGAGGCAGGAGGATTGTTGTGAGTTCAAGACCAGCCTGAGCTACAAAGTGAGCTTAAGGCCAGCCTGAGCTGCATAGTGAGACCCTGCCTCAAAAAGACAAAAAAAAAAAAAAAAAAAGAGGACAGGAAGTTGGATGTCTATAATCACAGTACTTCCTGAAGCAGAGACAGGAAGATCACAAGTTGAAGCCCAGCCTGGGAAACTTGGTGAGATCATATCTCAAAATAAAAATATAAAAGAAAAAAATACATAGGTATGAATAAGTGGGGGATGTAGCTCAGTTCAAAGCCCTAGGTTTAATCCCTAGTAGCTTGTTATTATTTCAGAGCCAAATCTGGATGGGAAACATGATACCAAAAAACTACTCAATTTACTGAGTATAATAATGAAATAGGTAAGAAAATGGGGCTGGAGGGTATAGCTCACTGGTGAAGTGCCTGTTTATCCTAGGTTTCATCCCTAGCACCATTAAAGCAAAAACAAAAAGGCACCACACATTTGTGGGGATCTTTGGTAATACTAGAGATTGAACCTGGTAGTATGCTATCACTAAGCCACATCCCCAGTTTTTTTATATTGATACATAAGTTTTATTGAATTGGCCAGGTAGATCTCAAACTTGCAATCCACTTGCCTTAGCCTCTCTCAATACTGTGGGTTACAAGTGTGTGTCACCACACCTGGATAAAATTTACACTAAAGAGCTATACAGGGCTGCTCAGGCCCCCCTCCCTGGACAGGAGCTTTCTTTCCCTCAATAAATCTATTCCTTCAATAAATCTATTCTGCTAAAAAAAAAAAAAAAAAGAACTATACAAATGAAATTATATTTAAGATTTGCTTTAAAACTCTTTAGTGCAGGACATGATGGCGCAATCCTAGTATTTGCAAGACTGAAGAAGCAAGTTTCAGACTTCAAGGTTACCCTGAACAAAGACACACACACACACACAAACCTGAGCAAGAGTGAAGCCCTAGGGGCTCATGAGATATCTCAGGAGTCTAAGCACCTGCCTGGCAAGCACAAAGACCCAGCTTCAATGCCCAGTACTACATGCCATGCTAGGACTAGAACCCCAGGGGAGTAGGGCCACCACTGAAACCAGGCATGGTGCCACACACCTGTAATCCTAGCACTGGGGAGGCTCAAACAGGTGAAATTATAAGTGTATGCTACCATAAGCGGCTGAGCATGTATTACATTTAATAAAGGAATTTATGACTTAAAAACAAGTTCTTTCCAATGTTGGCATGTTTTATTGGTCTTTTTAAAAATACTTTCAATTACAATAAATATCTATTAAGAAATGTACACAACTGTCTATCAGCTCCAGTTGTTAAAAGGTAATTTCTTGGGGCTGAGAAGATGGCTAAGTGGAATAAGTGCTTCCCTGGCAAGCGCAAGGGCCTGAGTTCAATACCTGGTTCCACCAAAAAACAAAAAAAAAAGTATTTCTTACACTGAACAAAAATCTACCTTTTCTGTATCTTCTAGCCATCACTCCTATTACTAATCTTTTTAAGTTAAGTTTATTGGTACATTTTAGATATATATATAATACTCATAATCATTATAGGGATTTTGTACTTCTACATGATACATCTTGATTCTTCTTTACTGACTTAGTTTCTAAAGCTGTTGATGCCAAGTAATAGTTACCAGAAGTTACATGTGGCTATCACACTCAAAATGTGGCCTGTCCAAATTAAGATATGGTATAAACATAACATATACACAAATTTTTAGATGTTAATTTAAAAGGACTAAATATCTTATTAATGTTATAGATTGACTGCTCATTAAAATAATGTTAAACAAATTGGGTTAAACCATGAGGTTTATGATGCCTTAGTTCACAAACTTGGTTCTTTTCCAAGATTCTGCTCACAAGCCAATTTGAATGAGAAACAAAATCAATGATGAGGTTCAACGTCAATCTTATGAGAAAATTTGATTCAGTTCTCATCCAGTTCCACTGCCAACCAGAATCATGGAGAGAATTAAGTTCATGAACCAACCTAAAAGGTCTTAAAGAAAAATGGTCTAAATGAAGCAAACAACAGTAAGTGAATATTAGTGATTAACGAACACAAATTCATTGTGTAATTCTCTTTTGTGTACATTTAAAATTTTTTCTTCACAACCTGGAACTAAAACACACACATATATATACACATATATATAGAGAAAAAGAAATAGCGCTTGCACGCAAAGATAAAGTGCTTCAAGATGTTTGTTCTATAAAAAGTCTAGACTCTGATTAGCTTTATATTTTAAGAAAAGTAAGTACAATAAATGCTTCAGTCAATTAACAAAAGAATAAATCAGAATGCAAAATTTCTGGGCCAGCAGAAAAGAGGAAGGAGGAAAACAGACAATACTACTAGGAAAGAGCAAGGAAAGCAAAGAGAAAAACATGGTATTTCTCACTCAGGTATTTGCATGTCTTCCATAACAGTTTCCAAAACATGGTCCAGGGACCCTTTCAGGAGTTTATAACTATTTTTGTAATAGCAACATTATTTGTCTTTTTATTTATGTTGACATCCATAATAACAGGGCAAAAGCTATGGACAAAAGAACTATTGGCAACCAAACACAAAACAGAGCTAGGCCAGGGTGCACAGACCTATATAACCCTAGCACATTAAAGAGAAATAATGCAGGGATACCAACTGTATTAGTGATAGTCATTGTTTCTTCACTACCACCTATTATTTGTAGTTTAAGGCAATTTACTTAAGAATGTTCTTTAATGAATTTTTGTTAAATTTTAGTCCTTATATTGTTTGTATTCTATATGAAGAAAGGGAAGAAACCATTTCTGCTACATACTGAAATGCAATGGCTACTCTGAGGAAAGCACTTGTGCAACTGTTTACAGTTAAGCCAAACTAGCCACTTTTTCTGGAATACCATTTTATTTGAAAAAAAAATACTGATAAACAATGATAACCCTGGGCCAGGGAGATAGCTCAGCAGCATGAGCCATTTACCTGGCAAGAGCAAGGTCCAGAGTTCGATCCCCAGCACAGAGGATAAAA
This sequence comes from Ctenomys sociabilis, assembly GCA_004027165.1. Classification (NCBI taxonomy): domain Eukaryota; kingdom Metazoa; phylum Chordata; class Mammalia; order Rodentia; family Ctenomyidae; genus Ctenomys; species Ctenomys sociabilis. The sequence continues at coordinate 21,378 of PVKA01035181.1, forward strand.
AAAAAAGAAAACCTGGATCCAACCCTAGTCCCTGCACTGCTATCTCACCAGTCCTTGGACTGGTAACTGCTGCTTTAAATTTTCTTTAAAATGAATACAAGTAGATATAAATAAATAACCTCAATGGCAAGGGGTCCACAATCTTTAAAAATTTGTTTTTTCTTTTGCTGGGATCAAACCAAGAACCTGTTGCACCCAAAACAAGTGCTCTATCAATGAGCCACACCCCTAGCCCCCACAATAATTTTTAGGCATATGAGTTTTGAGACCAAAATGTTTGAGTCTACTTTATGCAAAGCAATCATGAAAAGACAGGATCTCTATTAAGGAGGTGAATTACTTGGTTATATTCCAAGTACAAAAAATATGAAAAGTGAACATCCATACATTTACTTAACCCAGCTATAAAAATAAGAAGCTATGCGTCAGAATAGCTATAATACTAATAGCAAGCTGAGCAATGGCAGCGCACACCAGTAATCCCAGAACTCTGGGAGGCCGAGTCAGGAGGATCCCAAGTTGGGAGCCCACCCTGGGCAACTCATCAACTTAGCAAGACCCGGTCTCAAAATTTAAAATAAAAAGGGGGGGGTGGCTGGGGATGTGACTCAATGTTCAGGGCCTGGGACCAATCCCCTGTACAATGGTATTATGATGGTGATGGTGGTGGTGGTGGTAGTGGTGATGGCTGCTCTGTAACTTTTTTTCCTCTTCTTTGAAGCCAAGTACCACTTCATAGCCAGGTTGGTCTTAAATTTACAGTACTCCCTCTGACCCTTAAGGGCTGGAATTATAAATATATACATACCATGACACTTGACAGATCTTTATAAAGTTTTCTCACTACATCAAATCACAGTCCTTTTCTTCTATATAGATCTTTTCTACAAATTAAGGTTTCTCTCAGAGAAAACAATTCTAATATGAATTTCATAGAACTCAACTAAATTAGGAAAAAAACCTGGGGAATCTTCTAAAGGAGCACTTGTCATCAAAGTAATTCCTTCAGTTATTATTTTCCTAAGACCCTGAAGTCCCTGGTACTTTTAGTGTTAAATCTGAAGTTTAGTGTACTATTCTTTTCTTAAGAAACTTTTTTTTTTCTGAGACAGGGTCTTGTCAGGTAGTTCAGGCTGGTCTTGAAGTCACAATGTAGCCAGTCTAGGCTGGTCTCAAATTTGCAGTGACCCTCCTGATTCAGCTCCTCCAGTGCTAAGACTTCAGCACATCCAGCTTGGTTATCTTGTTTTCTAAATGCAATCAATCTGTGTATGTGCATTTCACCAGATTAAAGTACAATATCAACAAATATATGCACTATTCAATCTTGAGACTGAAAAATGTTATGAAGGTGGGTGGTAGCACAAGTCTATAATCCCAGTACTGAGAGGCTGAGGCACAAAAAACCAGTTTGAGCCCGCCTGTGTAACTCAGCAACTTAGCATGAGACCCTGTTAAAAAAAAA
>PVKA01035182.1:0-22842 GCA_004027165.1 Ctenomys sociabilis
TTTTTGTCTTTTTGAGACAGGGTCTCACTGTGCAGTTCAGGCTGGCCCTAAGCTCACTTTGTAGCTCAGGCGGGTCTTGAACTCACAACAATCCTCCTGCCTCAGCCTCCCTAGTGCTGGGATTACAGGCATGCGCCACCACGCCCGGCTTTCCTAGAACTTTTCTTGGTGTCCTGTGAGCAATATACAAAATAACTTCTGGTACATTAAAATTAGTGCAATTATTGAGCCTGTTCTCCCCTCTCACCCATTCTACTCTACTGCTAACTGAGAAATAATTTGCCTTAAAAACAAAACTAAATTAAAAATAAATAAATAAAAGACAAAAAGCACATTCAGTGAACCCACCTGTGGTCAGGAGCCTTGTCTGTGTCTGTGTAGAGAAATAAATGCTACAAAGGTGCACCAGCCTCTTGCTCATCACTATTTAAAGCTTCATTAAATTGGACGGAGTATTAGATTTAAATGGTCAGAATTGGCAGGTTCATTTTTCCTTACAGCTTTTTAAATTACTTCTTCAGCCACTGATTGGTCTATCTGCCTCATTTTCCTCTTACTATTTCACTAGCACCTCTGCCTCTGACAGTTATGAGGATACAAAGCCAGGCAGATATCAGCACGCTCACTCAGCCCAGCCAGGGCTTGGGAATGAGTCTGACAAGAGCCAGGGAGCGAGGCTTTTCATAAATAATGGTGTGTTCTTGTCAGTGGTTTTGGCCCTTGCAGGATGGTAACATGTTTTCATACAGATGGGTCAGCTCTTGCTTGCCATTCTGTCTTTTGAACTTCCTGTCTGCGAGTATGGTTTTCATCAACCTTGATGTTGTAGAGAACACCTACTTTATAATATTGAATTACTTTCAGCCAAAAGAAAATAACTGAATGTTTTTGTGTATAAAAAGTTTCTTTAGAAAAGACTAAAAGGGGGTGGAGTGATTAGCCCAGATGTTGGAGTGAACTGTTGTAACTGTGATAAAAGCTTTCTTGTGTAATGCATCAAAATTAACACTGAAGAGAACGACCCTTTCTAGCACAGACTTAATTAAATGTCATTAGGAAATTATACATTTTGCTGTTAAATGGCTTCTCTTATATTTTTCTGTAAATAATCCCTGTCCATATATGTCACATCCCCCATTCATGTCTACAAATCTTGTCAGGAAAAAAGTGATGTCCTCTAACTTTTCTTTTCAGCATCTTGATCTCATTTTCAGAGGGACAACCCAAATGGTGTTCTTAGGGTGAGCAGGGTTTGGAATGTTTGGTATGCAAGTCTCATTCCAGTGGTATTTACTGCTGGGTGCAAAATGTAGAGCAAAGAGGTAAGTTATAGGGACATAATCAACCTTAATAGATCCATGAAATTAGCTTTACCTAAGCAATAGAATATGAATAACTTTGAAAGCTTTATGTATTTCCAGGGGGAAAATTAATAATGCATTCATGACATGTGCATGTAACAGAAACACAAATGTGTACTACTTTAAGGGACCCCAAGATGTAAAAATAGAAACATGAAAGTGCATATGCAAGCAGTGATTGTACACTTTTCTACATTTACATTCAAATTGTTATTTGATAATGAGAATAATTGGCTAGAAGCAATATAGGTAATTCTACTTATAAAGGTTTAAGAAATGATTTTTTACTATGCAGTGAGAATGTGTAGCAACATCAGAAAAAAATGCAATCTGAGATTTTAAGACCAAAGAAGATTATATACCAGAGCCAGCGCCACACCACCATCTCAGGGAGGAAGCCCTGGACCTGCTGAACTATTGACCTGCCCTCCAGGCACTCACTGGGGCTTGCATGCCCAGCCCAGAGAGGAAACCTGGGACTTACAGGACAGATGCACATTAGGGTCTGTTCCTAGGGGTTCCTAAACACAAGTCAACAGAGGTGACAGAGACTTCACTAATCTGACTAAAGAAGAAACCAACACCCAGGAGGAGAATTTCACTTCACTACTGCAGTGTTACCCTACCACAGAACCAGGTGAGAGAATGATTGGGTCATAGGCTTAAAGAGGGAAAGATTAAGTAGGGTTCTCCCAGTATCCATTGGGAGACCTGGGTTTCACACTAGGAAATTCACAGGCCCCATATTCAGTTGAGGAAAACCAAGCCTGGAGGATGAAATCATCAGAGGGAATGGTCCTAAAGAAGGAGATAATTTAGTGGCTTCTTTGCCTTCTGGCACAACTGCCTATGTGCAGCAGAATCTAGTGGTCCAAAGTATGGTCTGAGGACAGGTGGTCTGTCTGCGCTAAAGTCATAGTCTTCTTAGTTCTGGTTAAGGGATATCAGGAATGGCTCCAAAGGATGGATAGCATCCAGTTGTCATTTGATGTAAGTCATGCTACTAAGTTTACTACCATAGTTAAGGTTAACAGAATAGTAGATAACAACTGATTTTTTTCTCTTGTGCAATATCTGGAGTTCCAGGGGATTGTAATCAATAAAAAAAAAATGCATATGCATATACATAGGATCAAGGGAAAGCGAGGTTACCAAAGAACCCCAAATTTTAAATTCTCAAAACAGCATGGGTTCACAAACTGAGAGGAAGGCTAAGGCCAAGGTAGCAAAACAGTATGAAAAGTCTATAGAAGGGATAAAGAAACTAGATGAGTTCACAGAGGAAAGAAAAAAATATTTCACAGCATTATCAGGCACTATACCATGCAAATGAAACAGAAATTAATAAAAATATTAGAGCTTGACTAAATGGTTTAAAACATGAATGACAGACTCAACAAGGACATAGAGTTCTCAAAGAGATCTCAGGCAGAAATACCTGAAAGAAAAAGAGTGCACAACATTCACAAATTGTAGAAATGACCAATGTGAAGATGGAACGTCTAAAATTGAGAAATGACAACTCATCAAGAATCACTGAAAAAAGCCACCCAACACACAAAAAAAAGAACAAGACCATCTGGCAGCTACTAGACAAAACTAAGAAGACCATCCTCAGGCTAAGGAGAAAAATCTAAACTTTCAAAATTGCAAAGAATTCTATATACAAAGAAATAAGGCTTACAGAACACTAAACAACTGTGATAAAAAAAAAGAAAGAGGCTCACTAACACATATCTTTATTAAATTGCTAAATATACAACAAATATAGGAATTTTAAAGCCAAACAAAAACAATCATATACAAAAGTAAGCTATTTAGAATTAATGCAGATTTCTCAAAACAAAGACATGTGCCTATAATCCCAGCACTTGGGAGACTGTAAAACAGGAGGATCACCACGAATCTGATCTATGCAGTGAGACCCTGTATACCCTGTCCTAAATACAAAAAAAAAAAAAAAATAGAGTCCAGCAGTCTATTCTACTTGAGAAACTCAACTAATTCAAAAAGATATTCATAGACTAAAAATAAAAAGTAAAGGCTCAAACACAATATTTCATGCACCAAGTCCCCCAAAACAAGCAGGAAAGAGCAGTTTTAATTCAGATAGGGTAAACTTCAAGGTAAAACTATTAAAAGAGGCAAAAAAGTTCAATATACCCTCCATGTATAGAAACAATCCAGCAGAAAGAGATAACATTGATAAATACTTAGGCATCAGATACTGGAGAACTTATCTTTATAAAATAAATGCTAATGAGCATTAAAGAATGATTATATACTAATGCATTCTTAGAGAGGTATCATAATACTCCTTTGTAAAGAGACAAATCAACTCCTTAGTGCATCTTCTTTTAATAAAGAAATATCATAACTCAACCACACCCTTGAACATATGGACTTAATAGATATCTGTAGAGTACTCATTCCTTTCAAACAGTACATATTGTCTTCTGAAGCACTTGGTGCTTTCTAAAAGGTAGATCAACGCTTATTAAGTAAATATAAAAGAACTGAAGTTACTATCAAACCAATGTGGGTATAGAAATCAATGACAGAAGACACTGCAGAAAAGCTACAAGTACCTTCAAAATTTACAGCACACTCTTAAACAACTCTTCTGTTGGTCACAGAAGAAATCAAAGAAAAAAGTGTGAAACTTTCTAGAAGTGAATGACAAGGCTGGTAGAGTGTCAAAACCTCCGAGACACCATGAAAGTAGTCCTAAGAGGAAAGTTCATTGCAATCAATGCTCACATTGGGAAAACAGAACAGGCTCAAATAAATAAGCTTATGAGAAAGCTTAAGATACTTGAGATAGAACAACAGTCCAGGCCGAAACCAAAATTAAGGAGGAAAATTATAAAGATAAGACCAGAAATCAGTGAAATAAAGAGAAAAAAAAAACTATGTAAAACCAATCAATGAATCAAATAGCTAGTTCTTGAAAAGAATAAACCAAATAGGTAAGCCCTTAGCCAGACTTAGGAAGGGAAAGACAGAATTCGCATCCATGCAGTTAGAAATGACACAAACAAATCACAATAAACACATCCAGAAGATAGTAACTACTTTGAAAAATTATATTCTGACAAACTGACAAATTTTGAAGAAATGGATAGATTTCCAGACTCATACAAATTACCAAAGCTAACCCAAGAAGACATAAATGTCCTGAATAACCTGATATGAAACAAAAATATTGACACAGTAATAAAGAATCTACCAACTGATGAATTCAGTGTTGAATTATACGAAACCTTTAAGGATTTTATATCATCAATATACCTTAAGTGAAATTGGAAAGGGATACAGTGTTTGCAGATTCACGTATGGAAGCCAGAATCACTGGCTTTCAGTTTTGATTCTGAAACTGGATAAAGTCACATCAAAAAAAGAAACTGTAGGCCAGCCTCCTTAGCAAACATAGAAGTAGAAATCCTCAACAAAATAATATCAAGTAGAATGCACCATATCATCAAAAGATCATGCTTCATGATCAACTAAGTTTCATCCCAGAGATACAAGGATACTTCAAATGTGTAAATCAATAAATGTATGGTGCTAAGGGTTTAGCTCAGCAGTGCAGTGCCTGCCTGGTGAACATGAGCTCCTGAGTTTGATTCCTGGTACCCCACCCAAATAAATAAATCCATCTGTCCATCCATCCATCTATCCATCCATCCATAAGATACATCACAGATGAAATTAAAAATAATGTTTTACTTTACTAGTGAACAGACAAAGAAGGATAATGGATATAATAAACTGTTAATTACAGAACATGAAGATTAAGTGATTATATTGGGCTGGCAAGATAGCTCAGTGGGTTAAAGCACCCGCTTAGGCAGCTGCAGAGAACTGCAGTTTGATCTCCCGTACCACATGCCACCCCAGCCCTGCCATCAGGGAGGGCTGAGTCGACCCAAAACAAACAAACAAACAAACAAAAAATTAAGTGGTTATAGTTGCTCTCTTTTTTTTTTTCTGATGTGATATTGTAAATTTGGGGTCCATAGATACACATCATCTTGAAACTGTATGTGAACTTATATGTATTTGTATGTGTATCATTTATTAGGTTTGGCTACTTTATGGAAGAAAACCTAAAAGTAACTGTGGCTTAATGAAATAAGCTTCATTTCCCTCCCAAATATACACATTCCAGAAAAAACTATACAAAAGAAGAATAGCATTCCATAAGGAATCCAGCCTTCTCTCCATTGTTTTGCTCTATTAAGCTTAGTTTCCTCCTCATACTGCAAAAACAATGTGAGCTCTCAGTTGTAGTATCTCAATGAAATGTAACAATATAAGGGAAAAGGGGAGCTGGAAGATGGCATGCTACTTACCTGTAAGGTTGCGTCCTGGAAGTTGAACAGGTTACTTACACTTATCTCATTGGCCAAAACTTTATCATATGGCTCATCTAACTAAAAGAGCAACTAAAAGAAGTGGCCTTTATTCTACATTGAGAGTCTCATTAGCAAGAAGGGAGAGTGCCCAATGGGACAATCCTAGATGTCTGCAATACTACAAATAGTCATTTTCTTTCTTGGTCATCCTCTATCTGTGCTGTGAGCACATGGGTAAGAAATAACCAGTCAATCAATAAGCACCAATTTGTGGATGTCACACACAAAACCTAGACATAATTTGATAGTGCCTAATTTTTATTTTTATTTTATGTCTTTGGTACAGGGTCTCACTATGCAGCTCAGACTCATAGTTTTCAGCCTCCTCAGTGCTGGGAGTACAGGTGTGCTCCCCCATGCCTGTTTTAGTTGCTGCATCAGCACACCAAGGGGCGGGGCCAGCACCTCCTATGGTACTGTGGATCAAACCCCAATCTCTGAGCTTATCTAAGCAGGCACTTAGTCTGCTGAGCTATCTCCTCAGCCTGATAATGACTGTTTATTATTTTAATCCACTTTCTTAAAATCAGTCACTTAACAGATCATAAGCCAAAGATTTTTTTTTCTTACGTTCTACTCTGAAATAATTTTAAAAAATTATCTACACCCTTTTTTTCTTTTATCATTTTGGGCACTAATCAAGATTCTTTTAGAGAATTAATTGACTTTAGCTTTTCATAATTTAATTTCACATTAATAAAGGTTAGTAAACATCTTAGTTTAATTAAATTTATGTTTTAAATGTTTTTGATTTGTATAAATCATCTGATCTTTTTAATTTTTGTGTTTTAAGTCACACATGCTGAGCAACACACAAAATGTCAGATAATCTAATTTTATTCATTTAGAAAGCAAACAACTGATAAAACCAACTCTAAAAAAGTAAACTGCTCTTTGACATCTTAATGGTTTTATTTTTGTTTTTATTGTGCATAGTCTTCTTCACTTATACAGAAATTTGTAGCTATAAATGGCCAAATTCTTTATTTTAATTAATGTCTAAGAAGTTTCCCTCTTTAGAAAATAGCCAGAAATCAACACATGATTCCCCTCAAATGGTCTTACTAATTTTATTCTTGTACTAAAAATATGTTAGGGCTTTAAAAAGTGATAGAAGTAGTTGATTATGCAACTATAAAAATATTGGCAAGAAGAATATAGATATATATTATAAAGTAGAAAGAAGATTTGCAAAGCAAATGTGTCTAATACTGTAATTTTTTGATATTTAAGTACAGGGATAAAAGCAATCTCTAGCAATATAGTCCAGCTATTGAGCCTTCTAATAGTAGTTAACTTTGAATAAGGAGATCAAAGGTAATTTTATTTTTATCTTTGCAAGGCTTTTCCTATATTTCATGGATTTTTATAGTATGTTATTACATATTACAAGGGAACACATTTTGTGTTTTCCATTGTGGTGAAAAGTCATGTTATAAGAAAATCAATAAACAAAGGTAACGTTTTCTTTCCTACCATGCAACTCCAGCTTCTAAAGATAAACAGCCACTTAGAATTTAGAATTGTATACCTCATGAGTGACTACTGCAATTTTGAAGCATAGCATTTGGAAATGTGATGCACGTCTGCTTGCTTCTTTGCTTTGCCTTGGTGGGATGAATTGTATTAGCTATAACCAAATTGCAATAAGATGTGAAAATATAGTAACTGTGTGAATTAGAAATTCAGTCTCTTGCACATCCTTCCCGCCAGAGTCTAGGGCTTGATGTTAATGAGGATATGTGTAACTTCTCTTAAGGTACAAGATTAGCAAATGACTGCTGGGCAAATCAGTAAAGCTTTTGTGCACTGTGAAAGCAGGAATAAACCATCTATTTTAACTCAAGCTTTGGCTTTCACTTTTCTGGATTCCGTAGCAGATTCTTCAGCTGTATATGAGCCTTAAAAATAAAGCCACTTTCTTTGCTTCTGTGTGCCTGCTAAGAATCCTGCCAAAGCCTTCTATGAGGTATCTGTGAATTTACCCTGGAAGAACACCACACAGTGTCCCTGGCTTCCTGTTCCAAACGATCCACTCCAATGACACACTGTAATACTACTCAAGGTAGGGAGGATGAGCTGCCAAAAGCTATTTATCACTTCGCTGGCTTTGGACCATCCACATCCGTCTAAAGTTAAAGGGTCATAGGCAGAGCTGTTCTCTCCTGCCTGACCAACACTAGGATTTTTATAAAGACTAAAATAAATTATCTAGTGTTTCACTGCATTCATTTTTCTACCCTACAAAGTGCCTTTCTTAAAAGATGCATAAAAGAATGATTTGAAGAAAATAGGTACTTGTAATTTTACAAATAAAGATTGCGTACCCAAAGAGGTATGAGGTACTAGTTAAATAAATTATGGTTACCCACAAAATGGAATATGATGCTACCTTTAAAAATAGTTTAGAAGAATAGTTCATAAAATGCAAAGATAGTCAGAATATTCCATTATGTAGATAGTTATCACCTATTTACCCAAAGTAATATGTAGAATATATCTCAGATTTTAAAAATTAAAAAATACATACACTAGAAAAAAATAGACAGTTCTGTAATATAATATTATAGTTACCTTACAGTAGAATTAAATTTTTTTTCTTTTAGAGTGTCCTTCAGTATTTAATAAATTTTCTATACTTTCAAAATAACTAAAACTGAAATCACTGAAAATTAATATGAATACTCATCAAAAATAGAAAATTTCTAATTTGAAACAAGGACAAATTTAGATCATGTTTTCTGACCATTACTGGTACATTAATATCTTTTAAAGGACATTTTAGAAACTGTGGAGGAAGCCAGGGGGACAGTATATAGGAACTGTCTGTACTTTGTGCTGAATTTTTCTGTAAGCTGAAACTTCTCTAAAAATAACATCTATTAATGAAAAATTTAAAAACCCTTTTACATCTGCACCACCTGACCATCTGTTATATTTTTCCAATTGGCGGCTATTTCAGGAGACACATAAAAGCAATTGAATTTTAACAAGCCATAGAGCAGCGCTCATGAGTAACATGCTTCTGACCTCCCGGAAGAAATCAGCTTCTCTGAGGATATGGAAGACTTCTCACCTGGCATTCCTCCTTCTGCATAGCTCCTGTTGGCCTCTTATACCCCAAACCCTGTCAGCCTTCATCACTCTCCTAGTTGTAGACTCAGCAGTCTGTACCAGCTGGATGCTAGGTGTTTCTGAGGACCCTGTCCTCTATGCACATACCCATTTTGAAAAGCTGCCAGTCCTTCTGCTAGGGACCTGCCGCCAGAGAGTGCTTATTGTAATACAAGTTTGAATACTAATCATAGCACCCAAAAGCAAAATGTGAAGTTCAGGACAAGTGTCAGAGAGCAATCAATGCAAGGGCTAGTTGGCCAAGATTGAGGTCTTCATGTGCAGCTCTGGACCTTGCTCCATCCATTTTCCTTACAGTGGGAGGTTATAGAGAAATAGAGGAGGGAAGGAAGTAAAAGGGAACCAGTAAGACTGGTGGATGACATATTACTCTTCCATGTTTGGCCTAGAGTGCAGTTCTAATTACTGCTATTACCTAAGCCACCAGGAGTAACTAACTAGCCAGTTAACTATAATTACTTCTCCAGTACGTCTTTTCTTCTCTTTCATCCTTCCTTGATCATGCATTAAGTGTGTGCCTAGCTCTGTCCCTGGTTCCTAGTATAATAGTGGTAGAGAACTGTGTGTGAACCACACACAATGATATAAAGATGCAGCTGTAATAACTGTTCTGGAGGGAAGACATACATACTACTGGGAAGGTTTCAATTGCATAAATCAAGGAAGATATAACTTAGCTGAGTGTGGTAGCACATGCCTGTAATCCTAGCACTCAGGAGGATGAAGCAGGAGGATCACAGAGAATTCAAGGGAAATCTGGGCTACATAGTGAGTTCAAGGCCAGCCAGAACTACATAATGAGACATTGTCTCAGAAAACAAAGCAGAAGCAAACAAGACATAAACAAGGAAATAACAATTTAACTAACACCCAAAAGATAAAGTAGAATGAACTAGTTAGGGAGGGTGAAAGGTTTTGTAGGGTAAAGGAACATAATGTGCTAAAGCTTTAGCTTAAAGTGTTGGTTGGGGGCTCCCAAATCACTGAATAAACTCTTCTGTTGTTTATGTTCCCACTTCCAAGCACCACACAGGACCCATCCAGGTGCACACATATGTTTCTTTAAACTGATATTTCTTTTTGTACTTTGTATCAGCTATACAATGTTTTTACAGAATTTGAACAGGTATCATAAAGCAGTCACAAGGAACGCACACACAATTGCTGTATCAATTTTGATTATTAAATGCCTACCTTTACCCAGCAATTACTTTATTGCCTTGATAACTGTGAAATAAGAGGGAAAAGTCAGGCTCTTAAATTTACATTTCTATAATAACATGATTCTTATGTACTCTTTAATTTTGTTTAAAAGTTGTAGCTTTGATTTTAGATAAAAGCCAAAAAAAATTGGGTCTTTAAGGAAAAAATCTTATCTATCTATCTATCTATCTATCTATCTATCTATCTATCTATCTATCTGGTACAGGGTCTCACTATGCAGATTGGACTTGTAGTGATCCTCCTGTCTCAGCCTCACCAGTCCTGCGATTACAGGTCTGTGCCACCACCCCTGGCAGCTTGGCATACCTGGGGTTCCAGAGCCAGCACAGCATGCAGTACTGGGAATTGAATCTGGATCCCTATGCTTGCCAGGCAGGCACTTAGACCGCCAAGCTCTCTCCCTGGCCCAAGATTGCATCTTAACTACAATTCTTTTGCTTAACTTTTTGATAAGGTAAAGAGATTTGTCAAGCACTGTTTTAAATGGTTGAACTTAGAGAACTTCAAAGATTGATGAAAGTACTAATCAGAACATTTGTCTATGATCATTTTCATGATGAAATGGCAGTATTAAATCTCATAAGGGAAAGGTTAAGAGAAGGATTTTACTTCAAAGCATAGTTCTAAAATATTATTTCTGGTCTTGCCTCAAGCTCATGTTCCTTAAAGTTTTATTCTTCCAAGAAGCATTCATTGAATGCAGTAGCAAGAAAATGGATTAAAAATATGGTGTTCTTGTTCGTAGTTGATCCTTTTGTTTTTTGAACACTTAGTCTTCAGTTTTATTCATTTTTCTAAAATACAGAGTTGTACTGTGCATGTGTTAAAATAGTTGAAAAATTATAAACAATAAAATAGTAGTAGAATGGCAACAGGAGGCATTTTTGCTTAATTTCTTAACTTAAAAAGAAATGAAACTTATTTTGATAAGATATGGCAACAAACTGAACAGAAAGGAAATAATTATAAATTTTTCTTAAAAGATAAAACTTTTCAAAATAAAGTAGTAATACTATTATAATGTTTACATAAAAGATACTAGGGTGTACTTTGAAGTGTGATATTTATATTATATAAAGCCAGAATAACATTTAATATCTTTAACAATAGTATAGGGAAAATATTGAGTTGTATTAAATGAACCAGAGTGATATTAATGGTTTACAACAATGATTGCTTAGTAGGGTTGCATATTTTCTATGCTTTTTTTCCAATCTGACTTAGTACTTGTGAGCATTCCTTTACTTTCTTTCTGAATTTCCTTTCAAATACATACCAAAGTTTGTCTATTATCCTTTCCCCTAGCCTACTTTTCTTGTGTGTACCTTTCAAATAATGTTTGTAAAGCACATATATTTTACCTCTTCGGAGCCATATTGAATGTAGTGTGCCAGTGTGTGCAGTTGATCTGTGAGCACAAGCTACCTGCCGGTCACCAGCATAGCTGCTGAGATGGGTCTTTGCTGAAAGATTTCCTGCCCTCTGAAGGTATGTCTGATTTACATGTTTCCCACTAAAAACTAGCTCTTTTCTAAGAAAAGAAATAAGCTTTCATAAACAAACTTCTAGAAGCATTCTACCAGAAAATTATGGATGTCCCAAAAGACAAGTTTCAGAACATTGTTAATCATAAATTATGATTGACTGACTCCTCACTGTGTGACAGACACTAAACTTACTGTTTTATATGGATCAAGCCATTGAACCCTGTGAAATAATACCTTTTTTATATTATAGGATGGGGAATTTGAAGCTCAAGTAAGTTAAGAAACTTACCTAAGGTTGCATAACTATTAAGGGGTAAAGCTGGAATTCAAATTTCATAAAGGCATATTTTAAGACTGGTTGTTTTTCCAGATAAATAATGTCCACTTCATTCATGCAGTACAGTATCTTCTGAGAGGAGTTTATTCAATGTTGGAGCCTTCATCTCTATAATTATGCCTCATAGCCTTTTTCCTTTTTTCAAGGACCTTGAGAAATATGGGACTGACTTAAGAGTATTCAAATTTTTTATATAAAGTAAATAACTTTCCTAGTAGTTTTGAAAATGAAGCTATCTTGTCTTCAGGACATTTATCCAAGTAATTGATCCTGACCCCTGTTTCCACTTTGCAAAAGACATTTGCAATACTAGGGTATTGTTAGAAGTTTCTATAAATAGCAGCTTTCACATTTCATTCAAATAATTGATCAAATACACATGTATTGGGAGCATAGCAAAAGAAGGACTTGATCCAATATAACATTGGTATTTTTTTTTTAAATAAGAAACAGATTTCTGTAGGAAGGGAGAAAGGAAGAGATAGAGGTAGGAACGATGGAGGAAGAGAAAGTATGAGACTGCATTTTGCCTCAAAATTAACTTATAAATGGTAGAAAATTTGAGCCCGACTCTCAGATACCTTAAGCTTAGCTAGAACAAAATTTTGATAAACACAAAACCTGCTTTTTCAAAAAACTGATTGCCTATATCTGGATTAGCCTAAAGGGTTACTTTAATCAAGAAGATTACATTCATTCATTCATTCATTGCCATCAGGGTTTGAACTAGGGACCTTGCACTTGTCAGGCAAGCATTTATTCCACTGAGCTCTCTCCCAGGCCCTAAGAAGGTCTACTTTTAATGACAGAGTCATTTGTGAGAAAAGAGTATTTGAATAAATTTTGAGTACCTTCATCAGACAATCTTACTCCAACTCCTAGTGGTCATTTACTTTTCTCATTTAACATTTGTTGTGCTGAAGTCAGGCAGGTATGGGATTGACTCCTGACTTCCCCATGTATTTAGTTTGAGCTTCTGAGAAAATAATGTCACCTCTCTGGGCTTCATACTCCTTATCTGTCAGAGGGGATAAATAGTATTATTTGAATATATGAAAGTGAATTCAAGTCCCTCTCCTTCCTTATCCTTTTATAAGAATATATTAAGTGTATATTTTATGATTCCTTTCTCTAAGCACAAACTTTTTTCTTGTCTTTGGAGGATTTTTACTTTGAGTGATATACTATATGGAGAAATAGTCTCTGAGTTTTTTTTTTTTTGCTGAGTTCTAATATAAAGATGGATTACCCAGTTTTTTATATTTAAAAATCATAGAATCAGTATATATGAACAAATAGGAATAAAGCCTAAGACATATTTACATTTGTGAAGAACATGAACATGTGTAACATACAATAACACCAAACATGAGAATGGAAAGATGACTTTATTTATTTATTTATTTTTTTTTTTGTCTTTTTGAGACAGGGTCTCGCTATGCAGTTCAGGCTGGCTTTAAGCTCACTTTGTAGCTCAGGCTGGTCTCGAACTCACAACAATCCTTCTGCCTCAGCCTCCCGAGTGCTGGGATTACAAGCATGCGCCACCATGCCCGGCTGGAAAGATGACTTTAAATAAATTAATTTTAACTGAAATTTCATTTCACCGGTTATTAAACTAAGACTGGATAAATATAAACACAATTAATTTTGTAAACCACAAAGCTATTATCTCATATAGTTTTCAGTATTACAATATTAATGTGATAATTGTTTTAGATATTATGAGTGAATGTTAACTTCACAACTGTGTTTTAAAATACGTTTGCTACCTTTAATGTTAGTGATAATTTCAATGAAACTTGTGACCTCACATTTAACTTGAAATTAATTTTAATTTCCTGATGACTACATTTTAAATGTTCTTCATATATGATCTGAACAAAAATCTAAAGTCTTACAATGTCAGGCTGGTCTTGAACTTACACTGTAGACCAGGTGGCTTTGAGCTTGCAGTGATCTTCCTGCCTCAGCCTCCTGAGTGCTATAATTAAAGGCTTACACCACCATTCCCAGTTTAAGAAACTTAAGTGTTGTAAGTATGAACACATATTTTTATACTTGAAGCTTCCAGTTCAACATCTCAGTATATAAAGAACTCAAGAAATTATAATTTTTTGGGGGGGTAAGGAAATATCATTTCACATTTTTAAATCACTGTGCAGTAAATTAAATTAGATGAGCTCCATGAAATAACGCCAGCTTTGTTACCTAAGAGACTAAATCCTGGGAAGGTACTCAAGAAGCAAATTTTAAAAATTTAAATCACAGATGTGGTTCTCATCTTTCATGAAGTGAAAATATTTTTCTACCTGCCACTGTTAAGTCATAATTTTATCTTGGTATTACATTTATATCTTAAGATAAATGTTGTAAGATTGAGTAAACTTTTCAAATTTGCATAGGTAGAAAGAGCTCCTGATTTTGATTATCAAGCAGAGTAATACTTCTTTAACCTTGAGTTCAACTGATAAGAAGTACCATATTTTGGTAGTAGGTATGATACCACATATGCCAAAAATTCTACAGATCTTTGTTTGTTTCCAGATCTTTTTTTTTTTTTTTTTTTTTGTCTTTTTGAGACAGGGTCTCACCATGCAGTTCAGGCTGGTCTTAAGCCCACTTTGTAGCTCAGGCTGGTCTCGAACTCACAACAATCCTCCTGCCTCAGCCTCCCAAGTTCTGGGATTAGAGGCATTCGCCACCATGCCCAGCTTGTTTCTAGATCTTTGTTGGATAACTAGGATTTGAGTTTCAACAAAAATGAAAAAAATTTTCTAAATAAGTTTTTATCTACAAGGAAGGAAGGAAGGAAGGGGCCAGCTGTACGCAAACACAACTCTTTCACAAGAGATGACTGATCATCCTCATCACATCAGCATCATGATGATCTTATGAATTATATTGTATCATTACAATGGTAAGAATGTATTTCTTAAGGTTCCTAATCACATCTTCCTACTTCCTAGACTAAGGCTGGTAGCACATTGGGCCAACTGACCCTGTCATTGCTTTGTACAGCTGTGGGTCTGGGTAAGGTGACTTACTGTCTCTCTTGGACCAACTGTGACATTTCTTTGTAAGGTACTAAAAGCAGACTGAATGAGACAATCAGATTTGCTTGATGGAAATAGAGGACATATTGCCTTCATGGGAATCTCTTGTGACATACCTCCCTGGGGAAAATAGTCCTTTAGAACTACCATCTGATCTCCAGCCCTAAAGCACTTTGCACATAGTGTGTTATTTTCTAAATAAATAACACAACTGTAGTAAGCAGAACTCTGCCCTGAAGGAGTCCATAATGTAAAGACAACAGAAGGCAGAATCACGGACTCCCATCTACATTATGGGGACATCATCCTCTGTGAAAGTCTGGTTGAGTTATATTCTCTCTGTCCTGATTAATACTTAAAATGCCTTCTGCAGTGGAAGTAGCCAAGTCAGGTTCCTAGGATGGGAGTAGACTGGATGAGTCTTGGATGTCCACTCAGTGCTTTGGATCAGGGGGTCAGAGTCAGATTACCTAGGTTCAGACTCTAGGTCCATTCCCTAGCACTAGTATCTTGCGTACGTTGAAAATTCTGTGGGCTTCAGTCCCACCCCTGGGAACTAGTAAGGACTCAGCAGAGAGAACAAGTGGAAAGCACTCACAGACAAACCTGGTGGAGTGAGAGCTTAATAAATATTAGCCATACGTATTGACAGTGACAAATGGAAAAGCTCAGTATTATGTTTTCTTAACTAATGGGTGTAATAGGACTCAAGAAAGACTTTATTTTTTAAAGCTCTCAGCACATTTAAAAAAAAATCAAAATAGGTCTATAATAATTATGTTTTAATACTTATATTACTATATGTTATTTATATAAAAGTGCTTTGTTAATTCTTTTAGCTACAAAGTAGAATGCAGCTGCTTTTGCCATTGAACAAAATAAGTGCAGGATAAAGTTTGAATTCACAGTTCCCTCTCTGAGTGATGACCCAAAAACACCGCAGCCCTTTGACTATAGGATCATCAAGACCTCTTTGAAATATTAAGAAACCCGCAAAAGCTCTTGTTTATATGATTTTTTTTTTCAGTGTTAAGAGTCCAACTGAGGGCCTCACACAGACTTAACACTCTGCCACTAAGCTAATATCCACTGCCCCTATGTGGTTTACTAGAAATTAAACCTGAAAACAAACCTGCTACATACTATCATAGTGATACACTTTAGAAAAAAATTATCAAAAGCCATAAAAATACATCTTTATAGTGAAACACACTATTTAAAATTTTTCAAATTCTTTAATCTTGTGCTCAGTAGAAGATAGGTAGATTGTACAGTTTCCTGGTGTGTTTAATTTCTTTTAGTGTCTAGTGCATATGCAAGTAAGAACAAAAAGGAAAGCATGTATTTCTTAACAATGAGGATACATTCTGAGAAAGGCATCATTAGGTGATCATGTCCTTGGGTGAGCATTATGAGTATACTTACACAAACCTCGATGGAGCAGGTCAATCTCTCAACATGCCCCCTCCCTTTGTGTATTGAGGTTGAACCTTCACAAATATCCACATCCTCAGACACTTTTTAAAATGTCATTATTTTGAGACAGGTTCTTAGGAAGCTGCTGAGTTGCCAAGGCTGAGTTTGAACTTGTGATCCTCCTGCCTCACTAGCCCAGAGTACTGAGATTATAGGTGTGGAGCATCAACATGGGCCCTTGATGGAGACAAGACACACAGTGAACAAGGGATGTGTGAGGTGCTGTCAGTTCATAAGACATACTATTTTATGGCAAGATTTTATAGTAAGTAAGAATATACCTTAAAAATGATGATTTAAAAGTGCAGCATGGGGGCTGTGGAGATAGCTCAGCAGCATAAGTGCCTGCCTCGCAAGCACAAAGTCCTGAGTTTGATCCCGGGTACCCCATGCTAGCCCTGAAACTGGGCATGGTGATTGCACTCCAGTGATCCCAACACTAGGGTAGGTTGAGAAAGGAGGATCATTATGAGTCTAAACTGCCTAGTGATACCCTGAATTAAAAAAAAAAAAAAAAAAAAAAAGTGCAGTATAGTAAACACGTATGTTGCAATGTATTAATTTATCAAATCCATCTTGTCAAGGTATCTTAAAACTGTCTCATTGATATTTGTACTTCAATAAAACAAACAAAAAAAAGTAAATACATATGCAAGTGACATGATTGCTTATTATCAGGGTTATGCATGGTAGGTCAAAACTGTAGTGATTTTAATGGCTTTTCTGGAAGTTGTCTGAACTCAGCTGAAAATTGGATTCACTTAAGGAGCTTTAAAAGTATGGATGCCTAAGGATTTTGTGTTGCATAAGATTTCACACTGCAAAATTGTGAGGACCTCCAAGGACTAATGTCATTAGCCTGGAGTATGACCTGGAAATAGCAATTTTTTATTCTTAAAACACTCATTTTTTTAATGTGAAGAAATTCTAATTAGTACAAGTGTATAGTACATAATGAACACATTTCTTCTGGCACATATTCATTGAACATCTTATTTCTCTTTACAAAGAACTTCCTCTTTCCACCTTCCTTACTTCCTCCATTTCTTTTGCAAAGATCCCTCTTGTGATCTCATATCATCTTTTATTTTGCTTTTTATTTATATTTTAGGGTTCTCATAAGAAAAACCATGCAGGGCCAGTGACATAGCTCAGCAGCATAAGCGCCTGCTTAGCAAGCAGAAAGTCCTGAGTTCAATCCCCAGTACCAAAAAAAAGTCTATATAAAAAAGAGAGACAATGTAATACGTAAACTTGTTTGTCTAATTTACAACATTATAGTATCAAGATGCATCCATTTTTTTATAAACAACTTAAATTTATCTTTCTTGATGGCCAAGTACTACTCCATTGCATACCACGTTTTCTTTATCAGTTCATCTGTTGTTGGACGTACAGGCTGCTTCCAAGACTAGAAGCTATTGTGAATTGAGCTACTGTAAACTTGAGTATGCTTATTCACAAATATATGTGAGATAGGGCTGGGGAGATAGCTCAGTAGAATAAGAGGGCCTGCGTTCAATCCCTGCTTCCAGAAAAAAAAAAAGAGGAATAGCTAGGCCAATTACTTTTTTTTTTTTTTTTTTTTTTTAGTTGTTTGAGGAATCTCAAACTGAATCTCAATTGAATACTGATTTCAATAATAGTTGTATAAGTTTGCATTCCCATAAACAACGTAGTGGGTTTCCCTTTTCCCATGGCCTGACAAAGACTTGTTACTTGATTTTTTGATTACAGTCATTAATTCTGGAGTAAGACAGAATCTCAGGGTTGTTTTAATTTGCATTTCTCCAAAGGCCAACAATAGTGAGCATATTTTCATGTATTTATTGACCATTTGTAATTGTTCTTCTGAGAAGTGTCTCTTCATTTCAGTTGCCCACTTTATGGAAGGGTCTTTTATTTGGGGAGTCTAATTTTTGAGTCCTTTGTATATTCTACATATATTCCTCAGTATAAGGAATAGGTGGAATTTTTTTTTTTTTTTCACACTCTGTAGGTTGTCTCTTCATTCTATTTGGTGTCTCTTTTGCTGTGCAGAGTCCTTTCTAATTTAATATGATCCCATCTATTGATTCCTGGTTGTTACAGTGGTCTCATTATGCAGCTTGGACTAATAGTGATCCACCTGTTTTCAGCCTCCCAGTTATGGGCATACACCAGTATGCCCAGACTCTGTCTGGCTTAGCCTGCCCTGGAGGCAGAACTGTCATGTGCTGGGGATAGCCAGCTGTTATCTGTGCTTGCCTAAGCTTGCCTGTGCTTGCCTAAGCTCTCCTAAGCAGGTGCTTTGGTCCACTGAGCTATCCTACTGGACCTACGCTTATATTTTTAAGAGTCTTATCTATTTTATCTTTCAACAAGTTAATTATTTCTATTTTAATATTTGTATCCTTATGAATTTAGGTTATTATATAATGAAAGATATAGGTCTAGATTCATTCTTCTGTATCTCAATAGCTAGTTTTCCTAGAACTGTTTGGTAAAGAAGCTATCTTTCATCCAACATGGGCTTTGGGCCTGTTTTTAAAGATGAGGTAGTTGAATGGGCCTAGAGTTGTTTTTTTCATGCTCTGTTTTGTTTCATTGGTCTCCACATCTGTTTTTGTGCCATTGCCATGCTGATTTTGTTTTGTTTTGCCACAAACTAGCATGGCTTGTTGTTTCCAGGAGAAAAATTGTGAGAGTCTGAAGAAATAAAGATAAGTGATGAAAGCTGAGGTAAGATAGAGCCCTCTCTCCAAATGGGAGGAAAGGAACTGCCAAGGACTGCAGGACATTTATTTATGTACTCAGGAGGTTTATGTCAGTTTTAACCTCTCTCCTGTCAACCTATTTGCAAGCTGAAACAGCTTGTTTACATGGCTGAAGGAGCACCCTGTGTTTTCAGGGCTGGCTTTGTCTTATAATCACACCTGTGACTGATTTTCAGCTTCATCCACTCCCTGTATCTCCCCTTTTCTGTTTTATAGTTATAAGTAATTAACTGTTCAGTTGAAATTAAAGGAGTTGTGTTTGGAGAACTCGGTAGAAGACTTTTTCATTCTTAAACTTTCCATTCTGAGTCAACTTACTTGTTTAGGCTATGGATTCCCAGTCCAAAGATTTTTACATACCTATATACAGCAAGTTAACTATGTATGTGTATTAACCTATAATAATTTTCAGTTACCAGTATAGCTGGCAATTGTCAGAAATTGTTAGGCATTTGAGTTTTTTATAGCTAACATATTACCGTGGGATTGTTTTATGCATCTGTGGTTATACTTTTCTCCTAGATGTTCAAGACCAAGTTAAGGCCAGACCTCTATTAATTATTTTTATATCTATCAAGGTCAATTAATTCTCCTCAGAATTACTTTGGCACCAAGTACACCACCCCTTAGTATTTCTGTTAATATCAGCAATCTAGATGATTCATGGCCATTGTTTGACCAGGTTGCTTTCAGTGAAAGCTTGAAAGATTTTTTTCCCCCTCTTGGAGACTCTCCTTAGCCTCACTATTCACTGTTGAATCACTTTTCTCTATGGCCCCACAATCTCCTTGATTAGATCAGGGGCTCAACCAAGTTATAGCATGTCACAGCAGAGGTTCTCTTATGTCCTGGGTCCTAATTGAGCTTGAAGAACTAGAGCCAGAATATTGGCTATCCTTTAATACAATCTATCTGCCTAACTTTTTGTCTCCAAACCTCAGTTGTTGAATATCCAGAACATAAGATTAAATACATTGGATTGTAATGGAGGCAGTAAGCTTAATATTACTATCTAATATTACTATAGTAATATTACTATTGATATCAAACACCTTACAACATAAAATGGATGGGTATTTAATATTTAAATCACTATAGAATGTTAACAACCATGGGTATTCTAATATTTAAATCACTATAGAATGTTATAGTTATGTAACTGTTATAGACAACAGTTACATATTTTTACACAGAAATTTAGAAATTGAAATCATATGTAACATTATAGCATGACAATCATGATGGCATTTTATAACATACTTTAAATTGTGTTTGACACAGCAAAATCCTTATGTAATTTGCTGTCTTTTCTTGGGATATGTATCACAAGTTTTTTTGATAAAGGCAGAGGTCTCAATGTGAAAGAAAAATCCTATCACCATAAGCAATCCTTGTTTTACATTTTAGAAGACCTGTACATTGAGAGTCATGAATACATTGAATATACCATGAAATTAACAATAATGAATTGACATACATATGTGAAAACCTTTGTTTCTTAATTTAGTTTTGTACCAAAGCAACTTTTGTAAAAAAATCCTGATTATGTTTTCCTAGAAAACTTTACCTTTGACCATGATTGAATTATTGGGTGTGTCTCCCATAAGACTATGGAGGGCTCTTCATTAATGAACAAGGGTTGGCCACTTCTTTGTTTACCAATTGGAGTCTTGTCTAATAATCTCTTCCCACCCTAAGGGATTTTTAATTATTTTAATTTTTGATGACCTGTGAGAAAACCAATTTTGATTTTATTTAGCTCAACTGGTAACCCAGGTAGAAGCATTGTTTTAAGTCTAGAGCCAAAATTGTATTAAGAGCAAATGACTCAAAAATGCAAAAGGAAAAGGAAAAAGAGAAAAATTGTTAGGCTCACATAAAAAAGGAATAGCTATTCATGGAATGGACGAACAGAAAAATAAATAAATACACAGCTTAATAGATTGAACAAACATCTTAGAAAATCAGAGTACATTCAAATATATTTTGAGCAAATTGAGTTATCAGAATTCTATTACAATATTAGAAATTTTGTAATTATAATTTGACTAGCCAGATTTTGTTGTTTGTCAATTAACAGATACCTTAGAAGAAGAATTTAGATGGAATAAAACCTTTTATCTATAATTAATATACTTTTTATATTTATTCTGTCTTAAGAATACTAGTAACTTTTAGTCATTATCTCTATATACTCTGTCATCTTCTCAGACCTTTGATTCCCATTTTAGTTGCCATATCTTGGGCATTCTGGATCAATTCCTTTAATAGATATCAAATCTAGCCTTATTCTTGTCTGGAGTAGTCTTTAAGGAATCACTGTCATTATTCTGTGTATCAGGTTTTTAAAAAGTTGAATCAACTTCTCCAGATTTGTTTCTTGATGTGGCTAGATAGCACGCTGTAGAAAAACAGAAGCATATCCTCAACCCCAGATTAGTTTTTTTTGTTTTTTGGTTTACTTAATTGAATCATAATAGTATATAATGCCAAGTGAGATAGGATCAAGTGATTCCCCCTCCTCTTTTAAAAAATATTTTATTCATTTATTTATTTGGTACAGGGTCTCACTATGCAGCTTGGACTCATAGTGATCTTCCTGTTTTAACCTCCCCAGTGCTGGGATTACAGGCATATGCCACTATGCCTGGTTTCATTGGCCAGCACAGTGCCATGGCATGTAGTACAAGGGATCAAACCCGGGTCCTTGCACTTGCTGAGCAGTTGATTAGACCACTGAGCTATTCCCTAGCCTTGATTCCCCCTTTTGTTTTTACAATTTAATTTTTAGCCTCTGGCATAAGTGCTCCTCCTGGAAAGGTAGGGGATGGATACCCTTTTTTATTTTATTTTATTTTTTTTTTTATTTTTTATTTTTTTGTCTTTTTGAGACAGGGTCTCGCTGAATCCAGTTA
Source organism: Ctenomys sociabilis (assembly GCA_004027165.1). Classification (NCBI taxonomy): domain Eukaryota; kingdom Metazoa; phylum Chordata; class Mammalia; order Rodentia; family Ctenomyidae; genus Ctenomys; species Ctenomys sociabilis. Next base: position 22,166 of record PVKA01035182.1, read on the forward strand.
ATATTACCAAGTAAATTCTAAAAGTCAGTTAGAGTTAATCTCAGCAATTTGTAGTATAAGGATAAGTTGACCCAAATATGAAAAGGTTGTCATTGTTTGCATCCTTTCAGAGGCCACCACTAGGTCTGCCATTACTTAAATGGAATGTTAAAATTAAGCAGCTATTGAAACCTGAATGTCTTCAGATCATATTTTAAAACTTGATACCCATTTGTAAAATACCAAAGCATTTCTGTGCCAAATAAAATTTAGGAACATCCACTTCCACATAAAAACAACAACAAAAACAAGTATGGTTATGGTGTTTTGAAACTGTCTGATTGACATTTGTATTTCAATAAAATAAAAATAAATGGAAAAAATAAATAAAATAAAACTAACAGAAAAAAAAAAAACAACAAACAATGAAAATTTTAAGACATGTTTTAGCAACTTTAAAAGGCAACTGAAAATAGATAACAGGGCAATCAATTTTAATAAGAATGAAGAGAATATCAAGGATTTATACAAACTTTAGTAGCATATCCTATATATAATGTTAAAAAGAGAACTGTAATTAAAGCAGTTTTTATTAGCTGTATAATCTAAAATGTAGAGGTTTTTTTTTTTTTCCCACAACTCTTAAAGAACAGATTTATCATTGAAATATACTTTATGAGACAAGGGAGTACAGTTTT
>PVKA01035183.1:9986-22940 GCA_004027165.1 Ctenomys sociabilis
AAAAAAAAAAAAAAAAAAAAAAAAAAAAAAAAAAAAAAAAAAAAAAAAAAAAAAAAAAAAAAAAAAAAAAAAAAAAAAAAAAAAAACACCAAAATCATAAATAAATAAAAGTTAAAAATAGGGTCCAGCAAGATAGCTCAGCAGACAAAAGCGCCTGCTTAAGCAAGCTCAGGCAAGTGCGGGACTGCTATTCAATCCCCTGCACCTCTTGCCAACACAGCCCCCACCCCCAGGGCAGGCTGCGCTGGCCAGAGTCCAGGCATGATGGCGCAGGCCTGTAATCCCAGAGCTGGGGAGGCTGAAAGCAGGAGGATCACCATGAGTCCCACTTGCGGTGTGAGACCCTGTAGCAACCAAAACAAGAAAAAGAGAAACGATAAAAAGTTAAAGATCAAGTGAGTAAATCAACCTTCATGCAAATATTGTGCAACTGTTACAGACTATCCAGCTCTAAAATTCTTCATCTTCCCAAACAAACCTGCACCCATTAAGCAGCCCCCCCCCCCTCCTGGGCCCTAGTACCCACAAATCCATTCTGTCTGTGTGGATTTTCCCTTTTCTGGGTACTGCCTATAATGAAAGCATGCAATAAATGATTTTCTGACCACTTATTTTGAGTCCGAGATGTTTCTGAGGTTTATCGGTGTCAGAGCATGATCCAACGTTCCTTGGATTTTACAGCTGCATGAAAATCTATTATTGGGGCTGGGGAGATAGCACAGAGGCATAAGCACCTACCTGGCAAGCGCAAGGACCCAGGTTAGATCCCCAGCCCCGCTTGCTGTGCTGGGTGGGCTGAGTTGGCCCAGTATCTGATGTGATGGTGCGTGCCTGTAATCCCAGCACTCAGAGGCTGAGACAGGAGGAACACTATGAGTTCAAGACCAGTCTGGAGACTACAGAGAGAAAGAGAGAGAGATTGATTGTATTATCTTTGAGTTTTGCATGCTAAGATCCTGTCCGTATTCCCATTTTGAACCTGTACTTGAAGAGAGGCTTTTCCAAGCTGCAATACGCAATCCACAGGAATGCTTCTGCCGCTTTAATTGCTTTAATCGTTTTTTCGTTTGTTTGTTTGTTTGGTTGGTTGGTTGGTTGGGTTTTTTTGGTCTGGTGTTGGCGACGGAACTCCGAGCCCCTGGACTGTCAGGCCAGCACCTTGGAGCTACAGCCCAACTGGAGACTTTTCTACTAATTTAAGGAGTTTCAGAGAGTTTAAACATTAACTCCATTAAGTGAGAAAAAAAAAAAAGCTTCTCAAAAGATGAAACTTTCTACTAAAACCGTTTCTACCCGAATCAGGCAAAAAACACAAAAGAAGCTCCCAGTTATCCACAGGCGCCAACCTGGGCTCCTGGTGGGCTCCCCTTCCGGTGCATCGTGCCAAGCAAGAAAGATCCTCAAGAAGGATGCAGCTAGAACCGAGGGAAACACGTGTATTTCTCAGAAGTGTTTCTTTTCATTGTTGCAAAAGGGGGAGGCCCTTTCCCAAAGGCAGGGAGGGAGGCGGGAGTGCGACTGTTATCCCAATCCAGACAGAAATTCCTCCAAGCCCCCTCTTTCCCTCTCTTCCTCTTCCACCTCTCTTCCTTCTTTCCTCCTCACCTTCCCCCTTTCTTCTTCCTTTCTTTTTTGGAGGAAAGGGGAGGACTGGGACTGAGCCCAGCACCTTTGTGCTCAGCTGCCTTGCAAACCCTCTCCTTATTTTTTAGTTCGAGGCAGAGCCTCACTCAGTTGTTAAATTGCCCAGACAGGACTTGAACTTACAGCCCTCCTGCCTCTGGGCTAGTTTGCTTGCTTTCTCTCCTTTCCCTTTCTTTTTTCTCGCCCAGCGCCAAGGGTTGATACATTGTGTCAGTTGGAGTAGTTTAGGAGTTTCACCAAGTGACTCAGAGGCTCCACTCTAAGAGGCAGAGGCCATGCCCTAGGGCGGCTGTTTATGCCCTGCACTGTGGTGATGGTTGATTCATTGGGTCAGCCTGAGAAGTTTAGAAGCTTAGCTAAACAGAAGCTTAACTAAATGACTCAGCGGAGGGCTAGGGTCGGTGTAAACAACCTCAGCCTGGAGAGAGGAGGGCAGGGAGGTGGTGTGAGGCCATGTCCACCCTGGGGTGGGGCGCAGCCTGCTTACAATGTCGAGGGGAGAGGGCCGGGGGTCCCCACCTTCTTGCTTTCAGTACCACCGACGGCTGCCCTCTGCCACGCGCCACCCAGCCTTGGAGCCAGCCGATGAGGACGGAAACCTCTACTCTACAAGCTGTGAACTGCATAAACCATTCCTTCCTTAATCTTGGGTTTTGAGCACTTTGTCTCAGCCATGGGAGAAAAGTACCTAACACTCCCGTTCTTCTCCTTGCCTCCTTCCCCACCTCCCTCTCTTTCTTCTCTATTGCTCCGCATCACCCTGGCTGATCTCCCCAGATTCAAGGCATTCCCACTTACCCGTGCGAACCTGGGTTTCCTTCCCTTCCATTCAGAATCACATGCACACCTTGCCAACGGCTTTCTAATCTAGATGCCTGGTAGACAGTGGAGCAAAACAATCTCAGTTCTCGATCATAACCCAGCGGCAGAGGGCCTGTGGTACCAAAGACAGACAAAGCTTTCCAGAAGATTCCCAGGTAAAATCCCATAACTGAAGGTGTAGCTCTCTCATAGACAAATACCTGAAAACTACCCAGTGCCATGCCAGGAGTTAAATATCCATCCCCTGCAAGAGATGTGAGCCTCGGCAAGGACAAATTAGCAGATAAATAACTGCAGTAGAACTGATCTGTGTGGCAAAAGGGTGGGGGTGTGGGCCTGCACGGGTAGAGCACTGGTGGGTGTTTATGGTCTCCTCTCGTATTAGCCAAAGAAGATCTTGCTGGATCTTTTCCTGTTTGAGTTATTTTAACTGTGTGTAATAATTTTTTTTTTTTTTTGAGACAGGGTCTCACTCTGTAGCTCAGGCTGGTCTCGAACTCACAACAATCCTCCTGCCTCAGCCTCCAGAGTGCTGGAATTACAGGTCTGTGCCACCACACCCGGCTTGTAATAATTATTTATATTTATTTATTTATTTTTGTATTTTCAGTGCAGGGTCTACCGGGTCTTACTACACAGGTTAGACTTGCAGTGATCTGCCTATGTTCAGCCTCCCAAGTGCTGGAATTACTGGCGTGAGCCACCATGCCTGGTCTCCCCAGCCCCTGCATCTGCCTACGTAGGTGCTTTAATCCACTCAGCTATTTGGCCAGCCCTTAAATTTTTTTTAATTTTATTTTATTATTATTTTTTGTTTGTTTGTTTGTTTTGGTGGAACCAGGGATTGAACTCAAGCCCTTGCGCTTGCCAGGCAAGCATTTATTCTACTGAGCCAGATCCTTGGCCCAAATTTTTTTTTTTTTTTTTTTTTTTTTTTTGGTCTTTTCGAGACAGGGTCTCACTGCAGTTCAGGCTGGCCTTAAGCTCACTTTGTAGCTCAGGCTGGTCTCGAACTCACCAACAATCCTCCTGCCTCAGCCTCCCGAGTGCTGGGATTACAGGCATGCGCCACCACGCCCAGCTAGCAATTTCTTTTTTTTTCTTGGCAGAACTGGGTGTTGAACTCAGGCCCTTGGGCTTGGCAGGGAAGCGCTTATTCTACTGAGCCATCTCCTCTGCCCTTCAAATTTTTTTTTTAATTTTAAATAAAATAAAAACCCATGGATAAAAACATTGACACTATGAATAATTTCAAACTTTTTTTGTGGTACCAGGAATTGAACTCAGGACCCCGTGCCTGCCCAGCGAGGGTTTATTCTACTGAGCTGTCTCCCTGGCAGTAATTTCAAACTTAAACACGATGGTAGACATTCAACAATGGTGGTTATGCTGCACATGTTGTCTTCAACTAGTTGCTCAGATTAGTAGATAAGGCCGGGGAGATGGCTCAGTAGAATAAGCGCTTCTCTGGCAAGCGCAAGGGTCTGAGTTCAATCCCCAGTTCTGAAAAAAAAAAAAAAAAAAAGGAAAGAAAGATTAGCAGATAAAAAACCATGTAAAATTAAGCCAGTGACAGCTATTTCTTTCTTTTTTTTTTTTTTTTTTTTTGTCTTTTTGAGACAGGGTCTCACTATGCAGTTCAGGCTGGCCTTAAGCTCACTTTTGTAGCTCAGGCTGGTCTCGAACTCACAACAATCCTCCTGCCTCAGCCTCCCAAGTGCTGGGATTACAGGCCTGCACCACCTCGCCTGGCTTTGTGACAGCTATTTCTGAGTTACTTCACCATACTTGCAAGGACATACACAATGAAATACCAAGAAAAAATAAAACAGCTGCAGTCCTGACCCAGTGTTTGAGAAAACCGTAGTTATTTTATACGTCCCTTCATAGAAGGACCTAAAAGAAAACTTGAACGAATTTATAAACTTCATTTTCCTAGGTAGGACAACAAAAGATTATGAGAGATACATTGTTCTTCCCTTCTCAGAAAAATAATTGCAATTCAAATCTACAGTTAGAATGTAGAAAAATTACTCTGAAATTAATTTAACCCACTGGTTTGGTTGCTTGTTTCAGGCTCCTCTTCTTGGTTTCTTCCTTCCTTCCTTTCATTCTTTTTTTTTTTTTTTTTTTTGTCTTTTTGAGACAAGGTCTCACTATGCAGTTCAGGCTGGCCTTAAGCTCACTTTTGTAGCTCAGGCTGTTCTCAAACTCACCACAATCCTCCTGCCTCAGCCTCCTGAGTGCCAGGATTACAGGCCTGCACCACCACACCCGGCTCTTCCTTTCATTCTTAGTTTCTCCCCTTTTAAGCATATGTTTGCAATACATGACGGTTATTGCTCTCACCTTGGGGAGCTGGTGCACAAACATGGCATCTTAAGGAGTTTGCCTTCGCACTCCCCACCCCACGCTCGGTCTCCTCAGCCCAGGCATGGACACTGTAGACCCATAATTCCCAACCCTGAGAGGAATCCTGCTCGCTGTAGAGCTGTGGGCGCCTGCCTGGCCTCCCACAGCATGCCAGAAGCCGGTGGTGCCCCCCGAGGAGAGTCATCCTCTGCACCGATCACACAAATAAATTAATCAGAAGGGGTGAGCCACGGTGAGGCTCAACAGGCATTAAAGAATGAGAAGGCCAGGGTAAGTGTCAGTAGACACAGGTAGATGTGGTTGAATAAAAAGCAAAAGAGAAGATAAGGGAGAATAGGGAAATCTTTTGTAAGGGGAAGAAGCAGCAAGAGGTGGTGGAGGGAATGGGGGAAACTATTGATGGGGAAAACGGAAATCAAGCTTCTGCAAAAGTGTAGGAGACCCTGAGCTGGAAGGAGGAGCCCTGGGAGGAGTAGAGAGGAGCAAAGGATGGAGACGTTCGGGGTTCCTGGGCCGAGCTCTCCAGGTGCAGAGAACGTGTTCTAACAAAGGCACACTTAACAGGAAAGAATCCTCTAAAAGGAAAAACGCCACCAGGCACGGTGGCACAGGTGTGGAATCCCCGCACTCGGGGAGCCGAGGCAGGAGGACCCGTGCGAGTCTGAGACCAGCCTGAGCTACACAAGGCCAGCCTGCACGGCAGAGCAAGGCACTGTCACAAAACAAAACAAATAAAAAAGAGCCTCATTTGTAATATTTTTTTTCTTTTTTGGTATCAGAAATCAAACTCAGGACTTGGTGTTTGCCAGGCAGGCACTGGTGCCACTAACCTATGTCCCCGGCTGACATGACTTTTTCATATATATATATATATATATATCAACAGAAATTGAACTCAAGACCTGTGCTTGCCAAGCATGTGCTGTGCTGCTGAGCTATCTCCCTGGCTTAATAATATATTTTTAGGTTCTCCGCCGAGCGTCGCCGCGGTCTCCTGCTTCAACAGTGCTTGAACGGAGCCCGGCCCTCGCCCGCCCTCGCCGCCGCAGCCCAGCCTCGCCCGCCACCGCCATGACGACCGCCTCGCCCTCGCAGGTGCGCCAGAACTACCACCAGGACGCCGAGGCCGCCATCCACCGCCAGATGAACGTGGAGCTCTATGCCTCCTACGTCTACCTGTCCATGTCTTACTACTTTGATCGTGATGATGTGGCTTTGAAGAACTTCGCTAGATACTTTCTTCACCAATCTCACGAGGAGAGAGAACACGCGGAGAAGCTCATGAAGCTGCAGAACCAGCGCGGTGGCCGCATCTTCCTTCAGAATATCAAGAAACCAGACCGTGATGACTGGGAGAATGGGCTGAATGCGATGGAGTGCGCGCTGCACTTGGAGAAGAGTGTGGATCAGTCCCTCCCGGAGCTGCATAAGCTGGCCACTGATAAGAGCAGCCCCATCTGTGTGACTTCATCGAGACACACCACCTGGATGAGCAGGTGAAGGCCATCAAAGAGCTGGGTGGCCACGTGACCAACCTGCGCAAGATGGGAGCCCCCGAGTCTGGCATGGCGGAGTACCTCTTTGACAAGCATACCCTGGGGGACAGTGACAATGTCACCAAGGCAGCACATGCATGTTGGGGCTACCTTAACCTTTTCTATAAACTGTACCAGAATATCTACTTAATTCTTTAATTCCTTCAAATAAAGAAATTTGGTACCTGGAAAAATAATAATAATAATAATATATTTTTAAGCATGTCTTCCAGGTTGTTGCAAATAATAATAATAATAATAATAATAATAATAATAATAATAGTAATCTTTCCCAACGTGATTTGATTTTTTTTTTTTTTCTTTTTGAGACAGGATCTCACTCTGCAGTTCGGGTCTCACCTGAGTTCACTTTGTAGCTCAGACTGGTCTCAAACTCAACAATCCTCCTGCCTCAGCCTCCTGACTGCTGGGATTACAGGCATGCGCCACCACGCCCGGCTGATTTTTGTTTTAATTCACATGGAGATCCACCCAATAATCCTCAAAGTCTAGGAGGCTAAGGCAAGAAAATCAAAAGTTTGAGCAACATAGTGAGATTCTGTTGTGAAACTTAAAAGAAATTTTTTTTTTTGTGAGATAGGGTCTCACTATGGAGCCCAGGCTGGCCTCAAAGTCAAAGTGATTCTCCTGCCTCGGTCTCCTGAGTGCTGAGCTGTCTCATAGGCCCCCCCAGCAAAGAAAACACTGTTAAGGGACTGGTGACGCAGCTCAGTGTCAAGGCCCGGGACGCAGCCCTCAAAAAGTAGAAGTGTTGGGGCAGGGGGCGGGGAAAGGTGGGGAGGAAGAGCAGCTGAGGTAACCAGCAACTGGAAAATCTCTTGAGTGTTTCGTGAGTGGCTTTTTTTTTTTTTTTTTTGTCTTTTTGAGACAGGGTCTCACTATGCAGTTGAGGCTGGCCTCGAGCTCACTTTGTAGCTCAGGCTGGTCTCGAACTCACAACAATCCTCCTGTCTCAGCCTCCCTAGTGCTGGGATTACAGGCATGCGCCACCACGCCCGGCTGTGAGTGGGGTTTTTTAAAGAGAAAAAAACAAATAAGAACAGAGATTAAAAGAAAGCAACATGAAACAATAAAAATGATACAGGATTTCAAATGAAGAATACAAAATGTGATCCGGGGAGATGGCGCAGTACAACAAGCACATCCCTGGCAAGTGCAAAGGCCTGAGTTCAATCCCCAGTTCCACTAAAAAAAAAAAGGAAAAGAAAATTAGCAAATTACATTACATGTTGTTATCATTAAATTTGGTGCTCAGATTACCAGCTATAAGCATGTAAGACTGATTAAGCAATCAAACATTAACTCTTCCTTTCAATAAATCTTAATGTTTTCCATGTCCTTTTTTAATTTCCTTTAAAAAAAAAATTTAGTACAGGGTCCACAGGGTGTACAGGGTCTCACTACGTAGATCAGATTCATAGAGATTCTCCTGTTTTTAGCCTACCAACGTGCTGGGATTACAGGTGTGTACCACCATGCCCAGTCTGAATCGCTGTTTCTGGTGCCCCCCAGGGGCAGGGCTGGCAGGAACTCTAGGGACCGAACCCAGCCTCTGACCTCTGCCTAAGCAGACTATAGTCCACTGGGCTACCTGGCCAGCCCTTTTAATAATAATAGGTGATGGGGCAGGGAGATAGCTCAGTAGAATAAATGAGCTCTTGCATGGCAAGTGGGAGAGTCTGAGTTCACAGTTCTGCAAAAAAAAAAAAAAAAAAAAAAAAAGATGAGATATTAGAAATAGTGCACATTTAAAAGAACAAGTTGAAAGGTACCAACTTTGGCTATTACACTGCACATGGCTACCTTTAGTTGCTTAGATTACGGATATTAGCATAGAGAGTTAGGCCAAGTATAAATTTCTTTTCCATTTATGCATTTGATACAAGTTTCACTACACAGCTCAGACTCATAGTGGTCCTCCTGTTTTCAGCCTCCCCAGCGCTGGAATTGCAGGCATGCACCACCACGCCAGTTTCGGTCACCAGCTAGCATGCCCCAGGGCAGCCAGTGCAGCATTTGGGACTGGGGCCAGGAGCAAATCCTCTTCCCTGTGCTTGTCAAAGCATGCTTACTCCACTGAGTTGTCTCACTGGCCCCAAAGTGTAAATTTTAAACTGACTGCTACCTTCAAAAAGCTAATAAAAATTAGGAGCAGAGCCATCTCCGCTGTCCTGTGGCTTTCCCCTTCCGTGTTTCCACGTGTCTGCTCCATTCCCTCATCACCGTTGTTTATTCCTTGTGTTCAGTTTCTTTCGGTTCTACTGTATCTCTTGTACCTTTCACGTTTTATTTATTCTTTCAGGTTCTTACATGAGGGAGACAATGTGATGCTTACACACGCAGGTCTGATTGATTTCATGTAACCAGTATGGTCTCTAGTTGTGTCCATTTACCTATAAAAGCCTCCTGAGTGGATTTTAAAAACTACATGACTGAGTTAATTTCAGTATCATTTGCGTAAAATTTAAAGCATGACGTGAGCTAGGATGACAGAAAACACAGCAGGCCTCAGCCACCTGAGGAAAGCATCTGCCCAGCTTAAAGCCACCACAGAAAGGAACACTTAAGCACCTCACTGTGCAGAGAGAGAAATGCCTGTCTCACCAAGCAGAGGGGAACAGGGACCGTGTGCCATAATGTTGTACGCAGCTGAATTAGATAGAAATATTCTAGGCAGTCGGACAGGGCCAGGCCCTCAAGGAGACAAGATGGCAGGCAAGGTGACTTTGCAACTTGGAAGAGACAGACACTCCCACAAGGGCCAGACCTCAAGACCAAGACAAAAGAGGAAACGTACAGCTACTTCCCCAGGGAGGGGCATCAGGGATTGATATTCTAAATAGGTATCAATCACCTTGAAAGAGCCCAAATGAGTCACTAGCCCAACCCTTGTCCCATATTCATGCCCGCTGCTTGCTATGTGACTCACTTCTCCATTTGGTCCTGGATTTAATCAATTTTACCTGAGCAGTGGTGCTTGTAATCTCATTGGTTGACCATAGTTTTGTCCCATTTTATGCCACCTAAGCGAGTTCCACATCTTCTCCACCACCTTAGACCCACCTCACTGCCTGGTTTTCTTCTATAAAAGTCCCTGGAAGAGGCAGCTTCCAGGGGACAACCCGCTTAGGGGGGCCTCCAGTCCCTCTCTTACACAGGAGTTTTCTTCCCCTAATAAATATAATCTGCTCTTGACCTCCATTTATTCCTGAAATTCATTCTTCAGTTTTAGACAACACAAGCTCCTTCTAGGTACCTTTTAGGTTGGGAGATCAGTTTTTCTCCCTGTGTCATTTGGAGGTTTCCCTGTATCAATAAGTGCATCTTGGGTTTTTTTGGGAAGAACCAAGCATTGAACTCAGGCACTTGTGCTTGCCAGGAAAGCACTTATTCCACTGAGCCATCTCCCCGGCCCAATAACTGCATCTTGGAAGCAGCCCAAATGCCCATCAACCAAGGAATGGATAAAAAGATGTATTTTTTTAAATAGAACGAATTATCTATTACCCACCCATAAAAAAGATCAAATTGGGACGCTGATAGCTAAACAGATGCACCTTGAGACCAGTCAGGAATGAAGCAAATTGGACACAGGCATAAACATCGCATTATCTCTCTAGCGTGAGAAACTGAAAACGTAAATGTGAACCCAAATGCACAGCAGACACTGGAATAGGAAGCAACCGTTCAAAAGGAAAAGGGAACCAGGGAGCGGGGAGGACTGGAAGGAAGGATGGAAGGGAAAGAAAAAACGAAAGAGGCCGGGCGTGGTGGCGCACGCCTGTAATCCCAGCGTTCGGGAGGCTGAGGCAGGAGTACTGTTGTGAGTTCGAGACCAGCCTGAGCCACAAAGTGAGCTTAAGGCCAGCCTGAACTGCATGGTGAGACCCATCTCAAAAAGACCAAAATTAAAAAAAAAAAAAAACGAAAGAAAGAGAAAATGAAAACCGAGTGTTTGAAAGGAGGGTGGTGGTCTGAAAAGAGGCTATGGAAATGGGGGAAAAACCAAGGAAACCGGATTCCTTCACCGTGTACAGACACAAATGCTCCGTAACAAACGTGGTCATCGCGTGCGCCTAAGTTGTACCAAGTTTCGATTTTAAAGGAGGGGGGTGGTAGAAGAGGGAGTTGAATTTGATCAGTGTTTGGTATTTATGTGTGGGCATAGATTTGCTATTAAAAATTAATATTAATAAAATTTTAAGTGAATAGAATTAAAAAAAAAAAAAGAAAGAAAGAAAGAAAGAAAAACTACTCCCAGAAAATGAAGGAACCAAGCGGGTGGAAAGGGCAGCCCCGGACCCTGAGCCGAAGAATATGCAGCAAAGCTGACATAAAAGGAGCGCACTTCTGCACTCTGGGAAGGGTGTGTTTTCAAGTTGATAAGGAGGGAAAAACAAACGCTGGCAGATAACAGGCAGCGGTCAGGAGCTGCTCCCTGGAGAGGCAGAGGCTGCGGCCCAAGAGGGTCTGCTTTATGTTTCAGCAGAGCCTTGTCAGGAGGGGCAGCTCCAGTGGGTGTCGGGGCTGCTAGGAAATCTGACAGCCTGGGAAGGAAAATCCCCCGAGGAGCCTCTGTGGAAGCCAGCGGGCCGGGCAAGCTCGGCACCCGCACCCTCCCGGAGCCGTTACTATGCAGCCGGAGCCCCCAAAACTGCCGGTGTCGGCTGGCGTGAACGGAAGGGCGCTGTGATAATGCACACAGCGAGTTATTAATATTCAGCTGCAAAAATAGGCTGAGTCCAGACGCACGCGCGCTACAGTGAGCGAAGCTTGAGGCTGAAAGACCAAGGTCGGTCCCCAAGGGCACGTGGACGGCAGAGCGCAGGCGTGCGGGCTGGAGAGGCGGAAAGATGCTGGGGCCAAAGTGTTCAGTGTCTCCAGACTGTGTGCTTAAAAAGGCTTGAGCCGGCTGGCGAGGTAGCTCAGCCGTCTAAAGCCCCTGCTTAGGCAAGCATGTGTGGACCTCGGTTCGATTCCCGGTACCACTTGTCATGCGAGCCCCACCCCCAGGGTGGGCTGAGCTGGCCACAAAATAAATACATACACATATATTTGAGACAGGGTCTCACTATGCACGTCATGCTGGCCTTAAGTTCACTTTGTAGTCCAGGCTGGCCTCCAACTCACATCCAGCCTCCTGCCTCAGCCTCCCAAGTCCTGGGATGACAGGCATGCACCACCATGCCAGGTTTTTCCCTAGATTTAAAAATGAAATAGAAAAGGGCTGGCCAAATAGCTCAGCGGATTAAAGCACCTGCAAGCAGGCACAGGGGCCAGGGGTTCAATCCCCCCAGCCTACTGTGCCAGCCCCACCCCCCGGGGGGGGGAGCACTGAGACAGCAATTGAGACTGGGCGTATTGGTGTGTCCCTATAATCCCAGCTCTTGGTAGGTGGTAAATATGAGAATCAGTAGGAGTCAGGTCTAGTAGTGAGACCCTGAACACCCTGTAGACCTTCCCTAAAATACAAATAAACAAAAAATGAGATAGAGAAATTAATGCAGCAGAGAGAGGGGAGGGGGGGAGGGAGAAGGAAAGGAAAGGGGAGCGGAGGAAAGGGAAGGGGAGGGGAGAGGAGGGGAGGGGAAAAGCAGGAAGAGAAAACAGAAGCCAGGTATAGTTGCACACCTGCAATCTCCACAGTCTGGAAGGTGAGGCAGAGGGCTGCAAGTTTGAGTCCTACTTGAGCAATTTAGCAACTTGGCCAAACTCTATCTCAGAATAAAATTTTAAAAAGTTTTAAAGTGCCGGGGGTGTGACTCAGTGTCAAGACCCCTGGGTTCCATCGCTAGTAGTGTGCAAAGGAAGGAAGAGAGAGAGAGAAGAGAGGGAAGGAGGGAGGCAGGGGAAGTAAGTGAAGTGCGCATCTCTTAATAACAGAAGCCAGACCGGAAGGCTGTGTCTCCAATCCGTGCCATTCTGGAAAATGCGAAACTATGGGCCCAGTGCGGATGGCAGCTGCCAGGCGCCCAGGAGTGTGGGGGGAGGGACGGGTACAGCAGCGGGCGGAGCTGTGGGCGGAGACCCGATTCCGGCGAGGCTGGCTCTGGGGTGACACCTGGCAATGTGCGTCTGTCAGACTCCATAGACTGTGCGACACCAAGCAGGAGCCAGAAGTGGACTCTGGCCCTTAGCTGGTGACCACGAGTCCATACTGACTCGTCGGGGGTGACCCCTACACGCACGAGGGCAAGGCGTTCCCAGGGGGTCGTGAGGGACCAGGGTGGATGGCACTTTCTGATCCACTGTTCAAAAGTCTAAAGTGCCCTAAAAATAAAGAACATTAATCAAAAAATAACAAAGGAGCCGGGCGTGGTGGCGCAGGCCTGTAATCCCAGCACTCGGGAGGCTGAGGCAGGAGGATTGTTGTGAGTTCGAGACCAGCCTGAGCTACAAAGTGAGCTTAAGGCCAGCCTGAACTGCATAGTGAGACCCTGTCTCAAAAACAGACCAAAAAATAATAATAATAATAATAATGGAGGGCCTGGGAGATGGCTCAGTAGAATAAGTGCTTGCCCGGCAAGCACAAAGGCCTGAGTTCAATGACCAGTTCCAC
>PVKA01035184.1:0-22854 GCA_004027165.1 Ctenomys sociabilis
TTCAGCCTCCCTACAGCTGGTGTTATACGCATTCACCACCACGCCCAGCTAGATAAAAGAATTTTTTGGGGGGGTGGGGGAAGAGTTTTGGAAGTAAACTGTATTTTTGTGACTAAAAACAGATACAGATTCTGATACGGCTGCTTTGAAAATAACTATTTTAGGGGCTGGGAAGATGGCTCAGTGGGATAAGCGCTTCCCTGGCAAGCGCAAGGGCCTGAGTTCAGTGCCCATTTCTGCAAAAGCAAAACAAAACAAAACAAAAATTACTTTAAACTGTCCAATTAACCACAAACCATCTATTTAACTTAAAAAGTTATGGGTTCAGGAAAACTCTATTTAACTGGAAGTGATTTCTTGGGTTGCTCAGAATGATGGCGTCTCAAACATGAGGTTATCACCCATAGTTTTTGTTTTGGTGAATGTTTAAAAACAAAACAAAAACCACTTACATAAGAATTTTATTTATACACGCACAAAAAAAAATCTCAAAATGGTCCTTAAGCACATGAGCTAAAACATGAGCTGGACTGGGGACAATTCCCCCCAACATTAGGGAAGCAGAGGAAATGTACCAGGCTACCAAATGCTCTTTTCTGATAAGGGAAGCAACTACAAAAGCTTTATTTGTTCACAGTAACCAGTGCTATAGATGCAAAACAAACAAAATGCAACAACTCCCCCAAATACTACTTTCAAAACTGACATATTAAACTTGATTTTCATTAGAATGTTTTTCTTCACACTAGTAAATCAAAACCAAGACCCATACTATATATATATATATATATATATATATATATATATATATATATATATATATATATATATGATGTAAGTTATTGAGCTTCATCTTCTGGACAAGAATGTCAAGTTAGTCTCTCTTCATAAAAAGCAATGGCGATCTGAGGACATTTCATATTTGCCTCTTGCCAGCAGCCTCATCTGAATCTTCCCATTTCATGAGAAACATCAATTCTCTGCTACTATCCGTGGCACCAGTTATTCGTTCAGGATCAAGACCTCTAGCAAAGCCTCTAGGTTTGTCAGCAGCATCTCTTTTTTTCTTTGACTTGCTGTCATCAGATTCACTGTCAGATAAAGATTTTCTTTTTGTACGATCTTTTTCTTTACCAGCTTTTTGTGAATTAAGAAATGCTTCAATTAACTCTGGACAATCAAAATTTTCTTCAGGTTCCCATGTATTGTCAGCATCTGTAAATCCCTTCCACTTCAGAAAATATTCCACCTTCTCATTCACTACATGTCGGTCCAGTACTTTTTCTACCACAAACTCTTCCGGTTCTGCTTCCTCAACTTTTTTACTTTTTCCATTTTGTTTCTTTCCCATTTTTTGCAATGTAGTTTTATTGGAGGCCATTTTTTACTGCAGACTTGAAGAGCTATTATTCACCGCCTCAGATGCTCCATCGCGGGTCCACAGTCTCGGCCTGCACGCCAGCAGCTCCACTCGCACCCGAGCGCAGGGGGCCGAGGCGCAGCGCTGGTGAAATAATAATTGTCACCACCCCCAAATTACCTTCTCTATCTGAATATCTTTGTGCCTAATTAAAATTCACTAGCCATCATTTTCTGAACATTAATTTCTAAAATATAGTTATAAAATTATGGCAACTTGTTGCTTTTAATTTGATGAACGAAATCATTCTTTTTCCCCCAATACCAAGGACCAAACTCAGGACCTTGTGCTTGCCAGGCAAGCACTTATTCCACTGAACTATCCTCCCCAGCCCCTGTTGCTTTTAATTTGAGTGAATTAAAATTAGTATATGTCTTATTCTGAAGTTTTATCTTTAACATCACGTGTATTTTTTTTTAAAGTAGGCTTGAACCTCAATTTAGCTTTACATAAAGTTCCTGTAATTTAACTGGCTCTGAGATTCTTGTCATCTGTTCAGCTGTGTAATTTTAGAAAGGAAACCTAGAGCTGGGGAGAGAGCTCAGTGGTCTAAACACATTCCTAGCAAGTGTAAGGACCAGAGTTCAATCCCTGGTACTGCATGCCATGCTGGCCCTGAAACCGGGCATAGTGGCACATGTCTGTATTCAAACACTGAGGAAGCTGAAGGAGGAGGATCACTACAGATCCAAACTGTAATGAGACCCTATATCAACAAAAATAAAAAAGAAAGAAAACCTAAAGTGAGTAAGACAACTAAGTATCTCCTTCCTCGCCCTCTCTTTATTCTCTTCCAGTATATCAGAACAATAAAAAATGCAACTCATATTTTTCTGTAGTCAGAATTCACCTAAACAGAAGCCATGGAAAATGCATATTAAGTCACTATGATGAGCTGTCAGCTGTGAAGGCTGGGTAAGTGAGTCTAAAAGCTAGAGCTCAAGCTGCTATAACTTCAGGGCAGGAGCTAAAGTGTCTGATACAGGCAGAATTTCTTCTTTAGGAAAACCTCAGTTCTGGGCTAACATACATCTAATAGATTGAGTCACTCTTACTCGGGTCATAGTGGATAGTCTATAAAGTCAACTCATTTTGGACTTCAATCTATAAAATAGCACCATAGCAAAGCCTAGAATTGTTTTTCATTTAATAGTTGGGCAATAGCCTAGCCACACTGACACAGACCCCTGATATCATATGCTTATTTAAACTCTACAAGCAAAAAAGTATACAATAAAGGATAAATGGAAAAGAGGAAAAAAAACTGGGGAAAGAGAGGAAGTACCAGAAAGTTAGATATTAAAATACAAGTAATTATTCTATACTCAAGTATTTCCTGTCAGTTTCATCAGCTATACAAAGGAGGAATCATCAGGCCATAATCAGGAAAATGTTGGAGTTCTGATACTGAGCTACTGCATGTCAGTCTTAACGATATTTATATTTGGCACTCTCCTGAGCAACCAATGGGACACAGATGAAATTAAAGAAGAAATTAGTGTCTACAATTTAATGAAAATTAAAACTACTGGAACTTATGGGACACAATGAAAGCAGTCTTAAGAGGAAAATTTATAGAAGTAAATACACATCTCAGATAAACAAAGCAAGAACAAATAAACAACTTATGGTGAACCTCAAATTTAATTTTTTTTTTTGAACCGGGGATTGAACTCAGGCCCTTGTACTTACCATGGAAGCACTTATTCCACTGAGCCATCTCCCTGACCCCAAAATAGGTTTATTTATTTATTTATTTTTGGCTGAATCTGGGATTTAACTCAAGCCCTTGCACTTGCCAGGCAAGTGCTTATTCTACTGAGAGCCAACCCACCAGGCCCAGCCTCAAATTTATAGAAAAAGAAGAGTAGGCCAAGCCTGAAGCACATATAAAGGGGAAAATTATGAAGATAAGAGCAGAAATCAATGCTTTGGAGACTAAGAAAACAATACAAAGTATCAATGAATCAAAGAGTTGTTTCTTTGAAAGATTAAATAAAATTGACAAACCCTTATTTAACCTCATCAAGAATAGGAAAGAAAAGACTCAAACCCATGCAATTAGGCATGAAAAGGATAAAATCATAATAGACCCTACAGAAATCCAGAAGATCACCTACACCTACTTTGAAAACTTGCATTCTAAATGGCTATACTTCCAGAAGTGTTATACAGATTTAATATAATTCCAATCAAATTCCAGCAGCATATCTCACAGAATTAGAGAAAACAATCCTAAAACTCATTTGCATCTAGCAGAGACCTACATAGCAAAGGCAATTCTGAACAACAAAGGCAAGGCAGGGGGCTTAAGAGATATGTATTCACTGCTATAAATTTTCCTCTTAAGACTACTTTCATTGTATCCCATAAGTTCTAATGGTTTTACTGTAGTTATCATCACAACTCCTGGCTTAAAATTATATTATAAAGCTACTATGATAAAAACAGCATACTACTGGCAACAACAAAAAATCCCCAAACAAAGAAACAACAGATCTAATGATTAATCGAACAGATTAGAGAGAGCAGAAGCAAATCAGATATGCTCAGCCACTTTATCTTTGACAAAGGTGCCAAACATTCAGTGAAAGAAAGACAATATCTTTAATAAATGGTGCCAGAAATACTAGCACTGTACATGCCAGTGATTAAAATTGGACCTGTATATTTTACCATGCACTAAACTGAACTCAAAATGGATCAAAGATCTAAATAGCAAAGCAAAATGATACATTCCTACAGGATAGAGTAGGTAATATTCTGGAAGACTTTGGTATAGGCAAAACCTTATGAATAAAACCCTTATCACACAACAACTATTTAAAAAGTCAATTGGGGTCACATCTTACTAAAAAACAATTTTTGCAGAACAAGGGAAACCACCAAAAAAGTGAAAAGACAACCCACAATGTGGGGAAAGATATTTTCTACCCATTAATCACAAGATTACTATTAAGGACATATAATTTTTTTTAAATCAGACCTTTCAAATTTAAAGACCCAATCCAAAAATGTTAATGCAATTGAAAAAGATGAATATACACTTCTCCAATGACAAAATACAAACAGCAAATAAATATATGAGAAAAGTTCAACATCACTGGTCAGTCAAGAGGAGTGGATAAAAAAAGATGTGTTTTTTTTATACAATGGAGTACTACTCAGCCATATAATTGGATAAACTGGATATTTTTATAGGTAAATGGGTGCAACTCAAGACCATATTCATAAGTGAAATAAACCAGATGCGCATGTGTAAGCAGTGTATTTTCCTCCCTGGCATGAGAAGCGGAATGAGTAAATAAGATCCAAAACATACAACAGATACTATAAAAGGGAAAGAAGCTGTTTGAAAGGCAAGAGAAACTGGGATGTTGGAAAGGAGAAAGAAATAAGGGAAAAGCAGAAGTTAAGATAATTATACTATTAACTTCTCTTAGTGCACTGAAAAAGAAAGGTCTGTGCTAACATTGTTTGGGCAATTAAATGCCTATATTTTGTGCTCTGAGTAACTAATTTAAAAATAACAATTTGCAATGTATTAACCATTGTCACCCCCTATTATCTTATTTTTTAAATTTTATTTGTTTCTCTTTAAAATAAAAAATAAAAGAAAATTCACCAAAGATTGAAAAAGTGATATCCTTCATTTTACCTTGAATATAGAGGACTGCTCTTCGACTGTAACAGAGCAGGACTTTATGAATTTGTGTCTCTTTTTTCTCTAAAATCCAATCTCTGTCATCGTAGAAAGACAAGACTAAATCTGAGTAATATGACAGTTTTCTCTTGACTAATGTGTGATCTTTGTGTAAAAAGATGGCTCTGTTTGTGCATGTGTATCTGTGTGCAAAACACTAGGTGAGAAAATTGTCTCCTATGTCACAAGAAATTCCTAACATTATCAGTGAGCATTGTTTTGTTTTCTGCACAAGAGCAAGTAGACCTCATTTGTTAAACACAGTGTGATATCAGTTGACTGCTTCACCATTAACAACACAATACAGTTTCCACAATAAGGTCACCATGTAATAAGGCTGCCTCATTTCAGTACTGGGGAGAAGGGACATTTAATATCAGAAGAACAAGAACTTGGTAATCATCCCTGTCAAACGCAAGGCCCTGAGTTCAAACCCAGTTCTGGAAAACAAAAACAAAAAACTTGGTACTCAGATGGAATGAGTTATGAAATGCTACCTGTCCAGAACTGACTGTTTCCAGAACCCTAAAAGACCCACATGCATGCTTCCTGTCTGTACCTATGTACAGAGAATAACCATTATTCTGAGTTGCAGTGCCTTAAGTTAATTTTGATTGTAGGTAGGAAACACTGTGTACTCTTTTAAGCCTGATTCTTTTGTTTAATTTTACATTTGTAAGATTTATTCTTAGCATGGAGTGTGTTAATGGTTTGTTTTCATTGCTGTATAGCATTCCATTTTATTTATTTATTTATTTATTTATTTATTTATTTATTTATTTATTTTTTGGCAGAATCGGGGATTGAACTTAGGCCCTTGAACTTGCCAGGGAAGTACTTATTCCACTGAGCCATCTCCCCGGCTCCCCCGAGCATTCCATTTTGTCAATACACAATTTACTAGTTTTACTGAACAAATATGGCTGATGAGCATTTGGATTCTTTTGTTTGTTTCTTTGTTTGTTTTAGCTTGGGCTTGTATTTGTTTCTTAGGACTGCCATAACAAAGTACTAGACCACAAACTAGCCAATCAGGGAGCACATTTATATAATTCTAACACATGGAAAGCTGAGGCAGGAAGATCATGAATGTCAGACCACCTGGGATATAAAGCAAGTTCAAGGCCAGCCTGAACTACATAGGAAGTCCTTGTCTAAAAAGTACCACAAACTGAGTGACTAAAGAAAGAGAAATTTGCTGAGGATATAGCTCAGGGGTTGAAAAGTACCACAAACTGAGTGACTAAAGAAAGAGAAATTTGCTGAGGATATAGCTCAGGGGTTGAGTGCTTGCCTAGCATGAGGAAGGCCATGGATGAAATCCTCAGCAGAAACAAATTTCAATTCTGGACATTAGAAACCTCAAATCAGAGTGTCAGCAGGGCTGGTTCCTTCGAATATCTAGTAAGAAGAATATGTTTTATGGCCCTCCCACAGGTCTAGGTTTTGCTTGCAATCTTTGATGTCTGCTGCCTTGCAAAAATATCTCCTGACCTCTGTCTTTATGGTCACATAGCTCCCTGTGTGTGGGCTGGTCTGTTTCCAAAATGTTCCATTCCATAAAGTCACCAGTCATGGTGGCCTTTGCTATTTTGCCTGTTCACCTTTCTTCTTTAGTCTTTTTTTTTTTTAATATACCTAGCCTTGTTTTTCTTCCTTCCCACTCTGACAGCACAGTTTTATGTGTGCCCACTTTCAGTACCTAGCATAGGCCCTACACATAACAACCCTTTATTATTAATTTGTTCCCTAGAATTGGTTTAAGTTCCCATTCCATCACTATGTTCAAATATCAGTAATGTTCCTTCTCATTTCTTTTAAACAAGCATCTTAGGAGTTAATAAATATATTGTGTTTTGCCAATAAAGTTTAGAAAACTTTTAAAGTTCTCCAGGAATTCCACCATGATTTGTTTTTCTAAATATAGTTTTCGAAATTTTTCACTGACTTTGTTTTCATGTAGTCTTGAACATGTAGATATCATATCATCTTTTATCTTCCTATTTTCCTTTATTATGGCAAATAAAATCTCTTAAGATCCTCAACCAAATATTAATTCTGTAATAGGATAGAGCACTATTAATTTTTCATTTGTGACTTTTTATTATGATAATATACATAGCAAAAATATACATAGCAAAAAAAAAAGTCTATTCTACAATTTTAAGTGTACGTTTGAGGGATATTGAGTACATTCACATTGTTCTGCTACATCTCCATTATCTGTCTCCAGAACTTTTTAACCATTCCTAAATGAAAACTTTATACCCATTGAACACTAACTCCATATCCCCTCTCTGCCTAACCCCTGGCAACCACCTTTCTCTCTCTCTCTGTCTCTAGTACAGGGTGTACAGGGTGTCACCGCACAGATCAGACCCATAGTGATTCTCCTGTTTTCAGCCTCCTAAGCACTGGGATTACAGGTATGCACCACTATGCCCAGTTTCAGTTGCTCTCTCAGCGTGCCCCATGGGCAGGGCTGGCACAGCATGTTAGGGAATGAACCCTGGTCCCTGCATCTGACTAGGCAGAGCTTTAGTCTGCTGAACTATCTGGCCAGTCCTACAACCACCTTCTGACTTTTGTCTGTATGATTTTGACTACAAAATGCTTCATATATTTCAGAGAGAACTCTTTATTTTGATTTCTGTGCTAATTTTTTTGTGAAAGCTTCCAATACGTAGCTGTATCACTGCTGTCAGACCCTCTCTGTAAAGTCTGTTCTTGAGGTATTTCTTCTGTGTCAGAGATTCTTGTTTTGTTGTGTCCTACGATTTTGCCTTCTTTATTGGGAGTGGAACATTGGTTTCCCTTTGGCACTGTCTCCGTCTTCAGCATAGAGCTTTGGTGAGTTCATTGTCCAAGCGTCTCCCAATACTGTTGGTTAAGGCAGGTATAGTATTCTAGTTACAGTAGTACAATTAGCAATACTAAAAACAAGTGCAATTTAGAAACTGACAAGCTTTGGTAACTAATGGTTTTGTATTTTAGAACATAGGATCAAACACTATAGCTATATAATAAAGCAGATTGTAAATTGGGAATTTGTATGTAAACTAGTTTCCCTGAGTTCTGTTTGGGCACCTCCCCTTCATGTGCCTGGAATCTTTTAGACAGATTAGTTCACCTAAACTACCTCCTACCACCTCAAGATTTGATGATAAAAATAAGTAATATAAAAACAATATTTATAATACAAAACATTGTAATTTTTTATTCTTGTTTTGAAATTTTGTACCATATGTATTGGTGTATGTCACTTGTTTCTATCTTTGTTTTGATAATTGTGTTTGTTTTTACTCTCTAAAATAAAAATTTAAAAATATCAAAAAAATTAAAATAAAAACTAAAACAAAACAAAGTCATAGATTTGACATGTTGTATGTGCCACTAGTGGGCCATACACAGCATTTAAGTTTATAATACATACACTTTTTAAAATCTTTCTTATTATTTATTTATTTATTCACTTGGTATAAGGTCTTGCTAGACAGCTCAGACTTGTAGTGATTCTCCTTTCTCAGCTTTCCCGGTGCTGGGATTACAGGCATGCGCCATCATACCTGGTTTTGGTGGCCAGTTCAGCATGGGACCAGCACAGTTGGGTACAAGGGATCCAACCTGGGTCCTTGCACTTGCGAGGCAGGTGCTTTGGCCTCTGAGCTATCTACCTAACCCTATAATACATACATTTGATTATCTATAATAATTACAATTTCAGCAAAAGGTTGTATGGACTGAATTAAATACTTTTAATCAAATGACTAAATGGCATTGTTAGAAATTTTTTTTAAATAATGGTAGTTATTTCTGGACAATAGATGGAATTATGAAATGAATATAAGTAAAGAAAAATAATAAATCTTAAGTATGGAGTAAGGCTAAAAATAAAAATACTACATATAAATAGCATCATAAATATTTTTTCTTTTTTCATGTATTTATCCACATTGCAGTGTGTCAAGAGTGTATTCCATTTTGCTTGTAGTACATATCAGAATTTTATTCCATATTGTAAAGTGTCAGGATTATTTATTTGGCTAAGCAATTTTTTATACATGCCAAGTTTCTTTATGCAGACATCAAGGCAAGGCATTGGAGTTCCACCCAGTTTAATTTTTTTAATCCTCAAAACTTCTGCCTCTGCAAAAATTGAATTTCAAAGCTGGCTCTTTCCCTTAAATAGTACCTGAACTTGGCCAAATTGAACATTCTCTTTGTACTTCAATTTCTTCATTAAAAAATGGAAATGACAACACCTACTTCCCTGGATTAGAGTGAGATTTCAATAAGGTAACAAGATATCTAGTGTCTAGCTGGCCATCTAGTCAGTACCCAGCAAATGGCAGCTAGATGATTCACATTGACAGCACACAATTCAAAAGTCTTTTCCATACATCTTATGTGACACCCAGGCTAATGCATGCATTATGCTTTTGCTTTAGGAAAAGTCATCTTGGGTCAAATATATATGGCGTATTCCAAAGATAGTTTTGGCTGTGAACTATTGCTAAATCCAGTTAAGGTAGACAGCAATCATTTTTGACACATGTACTTTTCCTTCCACCCACAATGTATTTGCTAACCTCAGAGAGGTTAAAATACCAATTTCAAAAAGTTAGTTTTGGAGTAAGAAATTATTAAGAAGTATCAATGACTTGTCTTTTGAGGGAAACATGTCTCAGTTTATCTGATAAGTGCAATCATATTTGAGGAATATAGACTTGAAAGTGTATCATAAATAAAAGCATCATTTGACCCAGAGTCTAGGCCTGGCATGTGAATGGGACTGCCTGGGGCCCACCAGATCCTCATTCGACCCAGAGCCAGGCCATATCTGTGAGTGAGACTGCCTAGGGCCTGCTAGATCTGCATTCCAGCCAGGACTCAGGCCTGGCATGTGAGTGAAACTTCCTCCATCAGACAGGCCCAGTGTGGAACCCTGAGGCAGAAGTGGAGCACAGCAGACAGACCCAAGCCACACCCACCTAGATGAGTTTGAACATGGTAGATCTAGACCTGGTGCTAAGGTAATAATTGTAACACAGATCTACATCAAAGGTTAGAAGACAGTGCTATAAAAAATGACAAAGAGAAGGAGCAAAATGCATTCTCAGGCCCTGAGATCACTCAGAACAAATGCATGAGACAATAGCATAGAAGAAATTGGATATCTCACACCTGAAATCTCTGAAACAATAGCATCAGAAGTAAAGAAACAACTGCAGATGGATGTAGAGGAAATCAGGTCAGAAATAATTTCTGATATCATGTATGCACCTTGTACAATACCAAAACATTATGAAAAGTTTGCAATGTATTAATTTATCGAATCTGTATTGTTAAGGTGTCTTGAAACTGTCTGATTGACATTTGTAGTTCAATAAAATTAAAAAAAATAAGAGATTAAAAAAAAAGAAATAATTTCTGAAGTGAAAAAAGAAATATTAGCTATAATGAAAGCAGTGCTAAGTTCTTCTAAGATGATAATGATCAAAAAATAGAGGAGAATAGAAAAACAATGGAATCCTTGAAAGAGCAATGTAGGAAAGAAACAGAATGCATAAAGCAGATTCAAAGGGATATACAAGAAATTAAAACCTCAATTACAAGCTGGCAAAACTGTTTGCATGAAAGTGAAAATAGACTTTCAGACCTTGAAGACACAGACAGAGCTAGTGAAAAGAAAGAAAAGATCTCTTAAAAACAACTAGGATGCAGAAAAAAAATGATTTAACAACTGCAAATGATGCAAAGATGAACAACATAAGACTAACAAGCATTAATGAAAAAGAAGGAATCAATACAAATGGCATAAAAAGAATATGGACAGAATAGCAGAAAACTTTCCGAATATGGGACAGCAATCTGATGTTCAGGGAACTGAAGCATACAGAACTCCAAATAACATCAACCCAATTAAAACCACACCCAGACATATAATAATTGAGATCCCAGAAATTTAGCATAGGAACAATATACTAAAAGCTGGTAGAGAAAAGAAACAGATCACATTTAAAGAAAAACACATCAGAATAACAGCATATTTCTCTTCACAAACCATCAAGTCAAGAAGAGAATGGAGCAAAGTACTACAAATCTTGCAAGAAAACAAATTCCAACCCAAACTGATATACCCTGCAAAACTCTCTTTCAAGTAAAATAGAGAAGTAAAATACTTCCATGACAAAGAACAACTAAAGAATTTCATGTTGACAAAGCCAACCCTACACAGACTACTAAAGATGTTCTAGAGAATGATAAAAAATGACCACAGTTCCATAAATGTGAATGGAAAAAACCCCACCAAATAGGATAAACAGTTCAACACACAAGAAAAAGAGGTATACAAAAGCAGTCTTTCAATTATTCTTTTGTATACAGAAGCAAAACATTTCCTTCAGCATACTCTACAAATAGACTTCTCTTGCACCCTATGGGTCACAATTCTATGCAGGTCTACAAGGTAGATATCAAGGAAATAGCAGTAGCTCAGACCCACAAGTAACGCCTGGCCACCAATAAACACCATGGACACAATCCATGTCTATGACATACTAGAACTTTGTGTGATATCCTATCCCCAGACTGTTAGAAGTGTTGGTCAAATATTTGCCATTCCAATATTTATGTTATATTTTATTCTTAGTAATTCTTTACTATCATGAAAACTTTTTCTTAGTTGAATTATTTTAAAATAATTTAATGGTAATTAATATTTAATTAATTTTCTGAATATTGTTTCATCTTAATTTTTGTTTTAAGATTTATACTGTATCTTTGATTTACAATCTACTTATAAGACATGAAATAATATTTTAAAAAGTATATTTCTGTTTTCCACTGACATTATATTACTTCTTCCTTGTCTTTTACACACACACACACACACACACACACACACATATATATATATATGAAAAAATGTATATAATCTGACATAAGAGTGATACTATTTTGTAGAAATCTTCAATGAGCTTTTACATGGGTTTATCTAATATATTTTTCATAGTCCTGCATAGCTAACATTTTGAGAGCTCTTTATTCTTTATCCAGCAAAATAGAGCAAGTTCTCTTGCCTTCTGGAATGTGTTCTTTATTATTTTCTATATGTTCTGTATGAGGTATTAGAATATTTCAAGTTTGTATAACTAGAAAATAATTTATTTTTAGTTTTCAAAGGTATGTTTGCTAAGTTTAAAATTTGATGAGGATAGATCTTTTTTTTTCCAGTCCTTTGAATAAATAAGACTAGTTTCGTACCCACTTGCTCTTTTTTTTCTATTGTGGAATAAGATGCATTTAATTTTGTTCTTCCATAGCCAATATTTTTTGTATATGCTTTAATGATTTTTCTTTACAATTATCTTTGGGCAATTTCATTTTTATGTATCGTGGTATGATTTTACTCAAATTTCTTGTGCAAAAGGTTCATTTTTCTTGGAAATGTAGCACTATAATTTCAACTAAATTCAGAAATTTTAAATCTTTAAATATTCATTGTCTACTCCTTTCTACTTTAAGAATTCTAGTTATATGAATATAAGTTTTTTAATTTTGGCACAGAATGAATTATTATATGATTCATCTGAAAATTTTTCTCCATTTTTATTTTGGACAATTTTTATTGTTATATTGATTTAAGTCTGTAAATTATTTACAATATGCAATCTGTTATCACTCTCATGCTATGTATTCATTTCAGAAATATCTCTCTAAAATTCACTGTCTACATCTTATATCTTTTATGTTTCAATATTTGTCTATAATTTTTAATATGCTATATAATTATTGATTTTCAATAAAGTTAATGAGAAAAAAAAGTAGAGTAACTCAACCAAAGATGAATATGAGCAGAATTTTTTATCATACCCTGATTCATTTGTAATGTGGCTATCTACCACATTATACTCAATATTCATAGAACAATAAATTATGAAATTTTATATTGAAAAAGTATGAGAATGTTAATAATGTACCTACTTGATAGGATTGGCCTTAGGATTAAATGTGTAAATACATGTAAAATATTTCCTTAATTTATAATTGAATGAGTCTCTGATTCTTTGACTATCTTCCTCTTCTTTTTCTTTGGAAGCCCGAGGCCCATGTCTACTTTCTAAGTTTGGCAGAAACTATTTCATTTTTGCAGGACAAATAACCATACCTCCGTGTGAGAGCCTGCTCTGCCATGACCCATAACCAGCCAGGAAGGTTTTCAAAGGTAATTGCTTTTAAATTTATTTTTCTTTATATTTTGTATTTTATTTACTATTTTATATCATATTATATCATATTATATCGTATTGTAATCATTTGTATATGAATATTTTTGTTTTGTGCAATCATCATCTACATTTCCACTATTTCTCATGGGGGAATTTGCTTTGATATGCAAGTACTTTGAATTAAAAGCTCTAGAAAATACAGTGGGAAAGTGAAGAAGAAGAAAGTCCACCAGGAGGAAGACACCCTCCCTAGTGTCTTAGTTACTCTTCTCTTGTTGCTGGGACAAATACCCAACACTCAAAATGAAGGAAGGAAAGGTTTATTTAGCTCACAGTTACTGGAGGTTTCATAGTTTAAAGAAGCCTGAATTACATAGCAAGACTTTGAGACACTGCTGTCCCATGCTACAGGGTCTGGAAGAGAGGCTGGGGTGTCACTGTGTTCGCAATGATCAGCTCCATACCTCCAAAAGTGGCTACCAGGTCTGGGGGGGCTGTGGGGGGGAAGCACATGCTGTCAATTTAATGGTTTGGGCCTCTCTGGCATCACCCATCAAGCCCTGCCCTGGTCTTCTGGCCACGTGCCTCAAGCCACTCCCTGCTCCTCAAGCTGGGTCTGTTCCATGAATTAAATGATAAATGAGGCTTTGGGAGGGACAACTAGACACAAACCATAACACCTAGGAAAGGACAGAAGAAGACAGTCAGAATTGATCTTCTAGAATATATCCTAGCCGGGCGCGGTGGCGCATGCCTGTAATCCCAGCACTTGGGAGGCTGAGGCAGGAGGATTGTTGTGAGTTCAAGACCAGCTTGAGCTACAAAGGGAGCTGAAGGACAGCCTGAACTGCATAGTGAGACCCTGTCTCAAAAAGACATTAAAAAAAAAAAAAAAGCATTTAAAAAAAATAGAATATATCCTACTAGGAGATACCCTAAAACCCCAGCAAAGAAGAAAACAAAGCCTAAGAAACAGGAAGAAAAGCCAGTTACTGAGCTGGCTCAGAAAAGGAAGAAAAAGAAGGAGGAAGGGAGCACAGAAACAGTAGACCCTTGGAAGGAGGAGCCACACAGAGCCAGAGGTGGTGATGGAAAAGAAAGGCAACATGGACGAGGTACAGATAGACAAGGTGAAGTGAGAGGCCTTACAATAAGAGAATGATTGTCAGTCAAGATAGAAGCACCTAAACCCAGGAAGTGCACTGGAGCCCCAGTGACATACTACAGATTTTGAAAACAAGGCACAGAAACTGAAATTTCTCAGACTTATGGGTGGCTTTAAGAATCTGTCTCCTTTGGTCAGCCACTGCCATAGCATGACTGCAAGGCCCAACAGCAAGGCAACAGCCATCACCCTACAGCAGAAGTTGCAGCAGGACTATAATGAGGCCATGAGCTGGAAGTACAACCAAGGTTCCGGACTTGGCTTCTCTGCCACCCCCAACAGAGTCATCTACACCAGCAAGAATGTGTCTGGGTCTGTCAGGTTGGAAGATTAAATGCTAATTTCTTGAACCCAAAAAGCTCAAGTGACTTTTCTCAGTTTTGCAGAATAATGCCACCCAGCAGCTATCCAAGATGGAATGCCTGTGGAGACTAAGGACAAACTGGGCAGTCCATGTTCTGGGGGCTAAAACACACTTCTTTGGCTAAACTTTCCATCCCTGTGGTGACACACATATGTAAATAATGGCAGTTGATAACTGACATTTGTTGAATGTATAACATGACCCAGTCACATACTGCTTTTTGTATTAATGTATTTAATCATCATTATGAAGTAGGTGCTATTCCTGAGGCAGCTGAGGTTCAGGGAATAAGTAAATAATATCATCCAGGGCCACCCCCCCAAAAAAAAGAAAATGAAAATCTTGGCTGGTGTGAAGAAGAGAGAGGGCTATCACATAGGACAACTTTCACTGTCAGTAACAGAATCACTACTGTCTATTGGCTCAATGGAGTCTTTTTCTTTTCATGCAACTTTTAACAAGGAACTGATCCAATCACAATTGCTTTTGCCTCCTTTTGAAAATTTTGCAGAAATATGACACTGAGTGGCCACTGAGTAGTTCACTGCTTACTCTACAGAGCCTTAATTGGGTGGTGTTTTCCTACAAAATTTTGCACTTGCCCACATATGGCCAGGCTCTCTAATCTCATTTGAAATGAAAGGCTCCTCATCCTTTCTCTCCCACTTTGCAAACAAGATCTCTCCAAAACCTCTTGCTATTGAGAAAGACAGAGAATGAGAAGGTAGAGGTAGAGAAAGAAGAAATATTGGCTTAGTTGTCATCACATGGTGTATATGACACACTATGAGTTACATCCTACTCATTGCAAAACATTTCTACTTATTAGAAATATTTTCTTGTAGAATACTCACAAAACAAGTTACTTAGAACCCAAGGCTTTACTGTATATCTTTACTGAAAAACATAATTTGTCTTCTAAAGAAAGGTACATGACATATGAATGAAAATCAATATTCCTTAGTTGCAATAGCCACTCAATAAGCACTAGCCACTAGCCACTTGATCATACTGTTCAGCCCAGCAGACATATGTAGCTAATGGTTACCATGTTAGCCAAAGCATATATAGGACTTTTCCATTACTTTTTTTAATGTACTTGGTGCAGGGTCTTACTAGGCAGCTCAGACTCATAGTGATCCTCCTGTTTTCAGCCTCTCCAGTGCTGGGATTACAGATATGTGCCACCAAACCTGGACTCAGTCACCAGCTCAGCATGCCAGGGGCAGGGCCAGCATGGCATGCAGTGCCAGGGATAGAACCCTGCTCCCTGCGTTTGCCTAAGCAGGCACATAGTGCGCTGAGTTATCTCATCAACCCCCCATTATTATATAAAGTTGCTTTGGACAAAACCATACCATCTATCTGGACAAAGTGTTGTGCTTGGATTATGTACCAGTTCAAATGAGTTTTCACTCCATTTTATAAAATTCACTACATAATATTTGGTCATTAAAATTATTTTTAGTGTGATCCAAACTTAATGTCACTTGAGAATTAAATGATTGTCTATGGTTAACAACAATTACAAGAAAAGCAATATGGCACTGACATACGAGTCTTATTTCACATTTTTTTCTTCCTGCATTAAATGAAAAACTATCCAATGTACTCACCAATGTAATATTTTCAAATGTTTAAGTTAAAAACAATTTTTAAAAAATCTTTTTAAAATGAAGCATTACAACTTACTCAGAAATAGAGAACCTGGCATCATAAACCTTCATGAATCTATCACCCACTTTAAACATTTATGAATGACAATCCTGTTTCATCTACAACCTGTCTCAATTTCCTCCTCTTCTGGATTATTTTGAAGCACATCTTAGATATGATGTGATTTTGCTTATAAATATATTAATATGTGTTGTGGATGGATTATTTTTGTCCTCCCAAAATTTACATGTTGAAATGCAAACCATACCTAACATCATGTAAGGGGACCAGGAGATGGGGACTTGGGGGGTAATCAGCCCTTGACAGTGGAACCCACAGGAGTATAACGAGTTCTATAAAAAGGGGCCCAGGGAGCTTGCTTGCTCTCTGTCAGCTATGTGAAGGCACAAGAAATCATCATTATGTAATGAGGAAGAACGCCCTCACCAGACACCAACTGTGCTGGTACCCTCATGGATTTCTAGCCTCTAGAACTATGAGGTGGAAAAAATAATTCAGTTGTTTAAAGCAGGCAGTTAATAGTATTTTGTTACAGTAAACTGAACTGAGATGTCACGTATTGCTGAAAGGTTAAAACTTCCTTTTTAATATAGTCACAGTATGCATCATCATAGCTTAAAAAATAATGTCCTAAGAGAAGCTCCTGAAAATAACAGATGTATAACTGTTAAACATGGCTTCTCAAAATAAAAAGAGCCACTTAGATGATCTAACTTTAAATTTCAAGGTTGAGGAGTATGTGTGAAAATTGAAGCTCACTGACAATTGACATTAGAAACACTATAGATTAATATTCAGAACACACAGAATCCTATTATCTATTATTTGCTAACAAAAACAGAGAAACCCTTTATAGATAAAACATCAGTGGAAAAAAACTTACTTTAAGCTTTTTGCCAATAGACAAAATAGTCCTATTTTTTGAAAAAAAATCCCACCTCACACACTTGCTGGAATCCTAACCATGCCTAATATGGTTAAGAAGTCAGCTGTTTGAACAGCTACTCTAAAAGCAAAATAGGGAAACAGAAATTAAAACTTGGAGCCCTTATGAACTATTGCTGGAAATGTAAAATATGGAAAACAGTCTTGCAGCTCTTAAAAAACTTAAAAATAGTATTACCATATGATCCAGCAACTTCAGTTCTGGATTTATACCACCCAGATTACAAGGAGTATTTAAAAGAAGCATTTGTGTATCTATGTTCGTAGCAGCACTATTCAGATAGCTAAAATGTGGAAGCAAGCCAAATGTGCTTCATGAATGAATGATAAAAAACATGGTGTTTACGTACAATGTAGTACTGTATACTCAGTCTTTAAAATGAAAATTCTCACTTGCTACAAAAATAGGTGAACACTGAGAACACGATGCTAAGTGAAATAGGTCTGTCACAAAAAGACGAGTACTCTGTGCTGCTACTTATGTCAGTAATGTGAGTGTAAAGATCAAAGCAGAGCACTGGGGAGTTGGCTCAGGGGAATAAGCGCTTCCCTGGCAAGGGTCTGAGTTCAATCCCCGGTTCTGCCAAAAATAAATAAATAAATAGATAAATAAATAAATAAATAATAATAATAATCAAAGCAGAAGCATCAGGATGGTCACCTGGACTTGGGAAAGAGGAGATAAGGTGTCATTTAATGGTTCTTGTGTTTCAGTTTTGTAAGATGAAGAGTTCTGGAGAAGGATGGTGCTGATGATTTATAGCAGTACAGATGTACTTAATGTCACTGAGCTGTGCACCTACAGGGATTAAAATGGGAAATCTTACGTATATTTTACCAAAATAGGAAAAAAAAATGGAAGGAAAAATCTTAATGTTGTCCTACTGACAACAGAAAACAAATCTCATGCATAATAGTGAGACAAGCTAAATTAGTGGACATTTTGCACATGTAGATGCAAATCCAATGTGCACACATAAGTGAGCCCAACAGCAATATTTTATATGGACTTTTTTGATGCAGGGTCTCACTTTATAATTCACGCTGGCCTTGAACTCACAGCCTTCTTCCTAATCAGTCTCCCAAGTGCTGTGATTACAGGTGTGCGTTGCTACACCCACATTTTTCACATGACTTTTGCCTGGGGATTTTTATTGTTTCTACTTAGTAAGTGGAGAAAAATAATAGTGAAAATGATAATGAAAAACACAGAAGATTGGTGATAAATGTCTGCACTGGTGGGAGGAAATAAGGTATTTTACTCAATAAAAGCATCCTACTCACAGGCAGGAAGTAAGGGATGAACAATGATTGCAAAGTGTTTGACCTACTTAGTACAGAGATTCAGAAAGGAGGATGAAGAGCAAAACACGCTATCATTCAAATTAGGTTCACTATCTGGATTAGATGCCCAGAAAATCCATTAGCTCTGATGGGATATTAAAGGGAAGAGAAAGGTAAAGCAAAGCGCAGAGACCCTAGAGTACCGAACAAAAGCAGAAAACAGCTGAGTAAAGACCCAGCTGTGTAAATGAGTTAGACTTACTTGATATTTTCATTATTTTAATCTTCAGCTTTTGTAAAATAAATTTATGAAATCTGAAATTTTTTCCTCTTTTGAATCTAATATTCTAAGTTTTGGGAAAATGCCTTTTTTTTTTTTTTTTTTTTTTGTGGTACCGGGGACTAAACTCAGGGCCTTGTACTTGCCAAGCAAATATTTATTCTACTGAGCTATCTCCCTGGCCCCTACATTTTTAATTTGTATTCTAACATTATTCCCTAGGAAATAATTTTTGGCTTTTAAATATTGTCACGCATTGGCTTATTACAAGCATACGCCATCACACCCAGTTTTGGTGGCTGGCACAGCATGCCCAGGGTTCCAGGGCTGGCCAGAATTAGGGATTGAACCCAAGATGTTGCTTAAGTACTCAAGGAGGAAAGGCTGATGCCTGAAGAAGGATCCTGAGACCAGTAACAGTCTAAATACAATTCCTCAGCTAAAGCTAATGAGCAGCTATGTTGGGAACCCGCTAGTGCAGCCTGGTTTTAAAAGATCTTCAATGTCAAAGCAGAAAGAAGAGGATAGATGACAGAAAACCTGTTTTCAAGGCAGGTGCTTACACCACTGAGCTATCTCCCTAGCCCAAGACAATCTTTCTTTTTATGAGCACCTACAACAATCTTTTATAACTCCAGGGTACACAGTGTGGACCACAAAAATGTATCAGATATCCCATCTGTCCTTAAGGAGCTCGCTATCAAGGTCAAGAGTAGAAAAGCACTCAGATAATTCCCTTGTCTCAAAAGATAAGAAGAAATGAGGTTAAGTGATGGGCTAAAGGTGTTTCAAGTAGAAAGAGCTTTAAGGTTACACAAGCAAAACCTGGGAAACAAGAATGAACAGTGCCTGGAGAAACTGCAGGTGCTTAAGTACTTGTGGAAGAAAGGCTGATGAGTGATTTGGCTCCATGGTGAGGAGTGGCCACATAAGAGCTCTGTTTGGCATGCTAAGGAATTTGGTATTAGCCCGAAGGCAAGGAGAAGTCAGTTAATAACTCAAATTAGGAATGTGATACAGGAAAGCATGAGTTTACAGCAATCAATCTGAGGTCAGTAGAAGAGCAGTACAGAAGATTAGAGGTGCACAGAGCAACCGAAGAGGGCACCAGCCTTCCTGGCAGGGTCAAGTTTGCCTAAGTCAAAGTAGCATCAGTGAGTGATTAAGAGGCAGAGAGTCCAGAGATAGCCAGGAAGCAGAACTGGCTAGTCATTGGGAAGGTCCTAGCCCAGGAAGTAGTATGCCTGGAGAAGGATCCTGAGACCAGTAATAGTCCAAATACAATTTCTCAGCTAAAGCTAATGAGCAGCTATGCTGGGAACCCACTAGAGTAGACTGGTTTTAAAAGAGCTTCAACATCAAAGCAGAAAGGAGAGGATAGATGACAGAAAACCAAGGAATGCAGGGTTTTGGTGAAACCCATTAGGGAGCCTTGACTGTTCTGAAGCAATCAAGAAGTAAAACATAGAGAATGATCAGTGAGTGAGGAGATGACTCAGCAAGGAGAAAAGATGGTACTAAAATCAAGGAACTGATATGGTGGAATTTGTGTAGGGGAAAGGCTATCCACTAAAAGATGAGCTCAGTTTCTAAGGCAGAAATACAAGGAAGAATCAAGGTACAAACAGACAGATGGAGAGGAAGACACAGAGTCAGGGAATTCTACCTATCCTCTTCCCTCTTTCCCCTTTTTGTGGTGAATGAAGTGGAAAGTAGCCAGCACTTGTTCAGAGAAAAATATTCATTACTTGAGCATGGTTATGATGAAGAAGGAGAAGGAGAAGGAGGAGGAGGAAGAGAAGGTGGAACAGGAAGAGGAAGAAGAGGAGGAGGAGAAGAAAGAGGAGGAGGAACCCTTGAGAGAAAAAGAAAAGTTCTGCTGCCTCTTGGAGAGTCCAAGGGGTAGAGAACTGTGCATTGATACTGATATCAATGGTCACAATTGTGTGACTTTCTTTAAGACAGATTGCAAGATTTAGCAAATAAAAACACAGGCCATCTACCCACATTAGAATTTTAAGAAGTTTTTAGTATAGATGTGTCTTTATTTCTTATGCAATATTTAAGCTAAGAAATTATCCATCAGTTATTTGAAATTCAGATATGACTGTGCCTCATGTACTTTATCTATCAACCTGACAGGAGAACTTGGAAAAACATCAGATGTAAAGATTATAACCTAATACTCAAAGTTAAGCCTGGAGATTACATGAAACTCACCTTTGTTGTTTAACATCTATTCTGTTTATAAATTATGTTTCACTGTTAGCCGCAGACAGGGCCATGAATGCAAACTCATAGCAGGGCAACAATTACAAGCAAGACTGATCATGACCACGGAGTTGCTTCCTTCCACCTCCCTCCTGAGCCGATGATCAAGGTGTACACCTCCACCCTATTGTGGAAGCAGCATCTCCTATCCAACTCTTCCCTGAACTTTATGAAGCCCTCCAAGCCAGCAATGCCCTTGTGCTCCTGTTAAGCTTTAGTTCTCACAGAAGAATTACATGTCCCTTCTATAAACTCATCTCCATATTTAAATTGTCTTTTATATAAAAGTTAAGATTTTACAAGGGTGCATTTGTCTTATTTTATGTCACACCACATTTTACTTCTTAGCATCACAGGAAAAGCATACCAATTAGAATATCATATTTCAGACTTAAATTAGTGACACAACTTTAAAATGATCAGGCAAAGGAAAGAGTTGATCCTTACATAAGCTGACTTTGTCCCTTAAAAACAAATTTGAAGATATTCTCAAGATCCATAAATATGCAGAATGACAAACTGCACATATATCTGTGCATATATGTATACAGAATGAAAAACATAAATGAATGGCAACCTATCTTATTTTCAGAACTCAAAAGTCTTAGTTTCAGGGCCAGGGATTGGCTCAGTAGAATAAACACTTGCCTGACAAGCACAAGTGCCTGAGTTCAATTCCCTTTTCTGCCAAAAAAAAGTCTTAGTCTTTGTTGCTTAGTTTCATACCTGGAAGTGAATTGCATTTGTATATGCTTCAAGGAAACCTGTGTTCCCCTGGCTTGGCACAGCAGAACAAAAAGTATAATTTCGGCGTCATGCTTTGATCACCTACAGCCTTCATTACAATGGCAGTCTTGTTTTGATTTATAGCTATGAAAGAGATAGCTGCCAAATCAATATTGATTCTCTTCTTAAAAATAAAACTTGGTTTTTTATTCCAGGTAGTAATATAAGCAGCTGAAAAACTTCTCTTCGCAGCCTCCTTTACAGCTAGATATGGAAAAGAAAGGTTTTTAAGAGGACAATCTGCTTGCATAAACCCTTCCTCACTTTTCTACCTTTTTGTTGCTTTTTGCCTAGAGCTCAAGCATGTGCCTGGAGCAATCATGGACCATAACCAAACCTAAGGACTGCAGCTAGTTCTAGAAAACACACAGAGAAAGCTTGGTCTGTGAAAACCAATGCACCATCCCACCATGTATAAACTACCTTCAATCTTGTTTTACTTCAGGAAAAACTGTGAAAGATTCTGTCATTTGCATTGTTTGTTACCAGCTGCCAAATGTAAATACTAACCAAAGCAATTGGGTTTTTTTTTTATGAATATACATGAACATGAATATGGTTGAACTGATAATAAGTATTATAACTTACTGACACTCTATGAAAACCTGTGCAATACTTTCTAAGCTCTATATTATTTAATTTTCACAATAATTCCATAAAGTAACTACATACAGATATATAAATATAGTTAATATTTTATATAAGGACACTCAAGCCCTTACAGCACT
>PVKA01035185.1:0-22842 GCA_004027165.1 Ctenomys sociabilis
GCTGGCTTCCTCTTTCATCCTCACCTGGGGGTGGATGCTCTCCATAGCAAATAACTTCTCGTTTTGGCTAAGGCTAAGGACTAGGGCGTTGCTTCCGTGTACCTGGACCTATCGGCTGTGCCCACGTGGCACTCCGGGGTTGGACGCCCACTGGTTCAAAAGCCATGAGCGGGCTTCCCCTGAGAGAGACTAGGAGCAGGAAGAGAGGAGGAAGAGAGGAAGACAGGAGAAGGAGAAAGGAGAAAGCAAGAAAGCTATCTAGCAGGAGAAGTAGTATTGTATAGGGGTCCTGAATAAACCGTGGAAAGAAGAGCTGGTTGTCGCGTCTTCCTTGCCGGCCGAGGTTGTGCGCGACACTAAAGAACTCAACTTTATTATTATTATTATTATTGTTATTGTTATTAATATTAATATTATTATTATTATTGTATTTTAGGGAAGGGTCTACACGGTGCTCAGAGTCTTACTACTAGATCAGACTTGTAGTGATCCACCTGTTTACGGCCTCCCAAGAGCCGGGATTACAAGCACACGCTACCATACCTAGTCTCAACTGCCATCTCAGCGAGCCCTGGGGATAGGGCAGGTAGGGCAAAGCACTAAGATTTATACAACAAATATTGCCAGTCATGGTGGGACCCACTTATAATCCTAGAACTTTGAAGGTTGAGGCAGGACGATTGCCATGAGCTCAAGATCAGCCTGAGCTATATAGTGAGTTTAAGGCCAGCATGAATTACATAGCAAGACCTTGTTTCAAAGAAGAATATTAACAAACTTGAAAATTCAAACCTGTGAACAAATGGACTTAGTAAATATCTATTGAGTGTTCTACCCCACAATAAAATATACATTCTTCTGAGATACACGAGACATTATCCAAAATAGACCACATTCTAGCTTAATGAATCTGTTTAAATAAATGCAAAGGAACTAAATTTATCCTGTGCACATTATCAAACCATTATATAATAAACTTTGAAATCAGTTGCAAAAGAAACCACAAAAACTGCACAAACACAAGGAAATTAATACTGTCCTGAACAAAAAATGTGTCACAGGTGAAATTAAAGAACAAATTAAATAGTAACTACAATTAAGTCATAATGCCAGTATAACGTACCAAAACTTATGAAATGCAATGAAAGTTGTGCCGAAAGATAAATTTGTATTTATCTTTCAAACCCATGTAATTTCAAACCCATGTAATTATTAATGAACTGAGTGAAATCATATTGGAACTTGCAAAAATCTAGATCATCAATACATATTTTTAGAATCTTTATTCAAAAAAGATGAAAAATAGAAGAAATGGGTGGTTTCCTACCCATTTCTACCAATGCCAAATCAAGAAGACGTAAACATTTTAAATAATTATTAGTCAATAAAATTAA
Source organism: Ctenomys sociabilis (assembly GCA_004027165.1). Classification (NCBI taxonomy): domain Eukaryota; kingdom Metazoa; phylum Chordata; class Mammalia; order Rodentia; family Ctenomyidae; genus Ctenomys; species Ctenomys sociabilis. The sequence goes on from PVKA01035185.1 coordinate 1,395, forward strand.
AGAAGTAAATAAACACATACCAAAAAGAAGCCCAGGTCCTGATGAATTCACTGCTGAATTCTGCAGGAAATTTAGAGACGATCTAGTGCTATTCCTCTACATTCTTTTTAATGGTACTAAGAGGAAATCAGGGCTCCCAAAGTAACTCCTGGAAGCAAGTGTTACCCTGATACAAGAACCAGAGAGTAACCCAACCCTAAAATTAACTACAGGCCAGTGTTCATAATTAATATAGATGTAAAAATACTAAATAAGATACTGGTACACTGAATGTAGCTAATCATTGCACAGACTATGTACCCTGACCAAATAGGATTCAGCCAAGGGATGTATGAGTGGTTCAACACGCAAAAATCAATAAATTTAATATACTGTATGAAGAGAGCCTAGAATAAAAATCACATTATCATCTCAATAGATGCAGAGAAAGAATTTGACAAAGTCTAACATCCATTCATGATAAGAAACTATAGTAATCAGAATATGCAGTCTTTTCCACAATAGATGTATATGAGCTCTATCTAATCAAAGCCCTCAATGACAATCCAACAGCTGACATCTTACTGAAATGTCAAAAGGTGAAAACGTGCCCTCTAAAATTAGGAACAAGACAAGGTTGTACACTATCGCCACTCTTTTGCAATAGAGTTCTATAAATATTAGCCAGAGCAATTAGTTGAGAGAAAGAAATTAAAGGAATAATGATAGTAAGGGACTAAGTTAAACATCATTACTTACAGATGATGTGATACTTTACATGGAAGACCTCAAAAATTCCACAAAAGACTTCTAGATGTAGTAATAAAATTTAGCCATGTAACTGGACACAAAACTGTCAAATATTAGTATCCTTCCTGTATACAAAAAAAAATCATATTGAGAAAGAAATTAGGAAAACCACTCTTCACTGTACCATAAAAATTGAGTACTTAGGAATCAGTCTAACAAAGAAGGTAAAAGAACTTTTAATTGAAAACTATAGTACTTTGAAAGAGGAGATTGAAGAGGATGTCAGAAAAGAGAAAATAACCCTTGTTTCATAAGAAGAGCCAACATAATACAAATAAAAATGGCCATGTTACCAAAACTGTTATACAGATTTAATTCTATCTCAATCAAATTCCCAACACCTAACCTCAAAGAACTAGTGAAACACTCCTAAAATGCACTGGGAATCATGTGAGACCGAGAGCAGCAGAGGAAATCCTAGCAAATAAAGGCAAATCAGGGCAGTAACCTGAAATGATCCTACTGAGGGAATATGATAAAAACAGTATGATACTTGGAAAATATACACAAGGCAAAGTAATACAAAAGAACAAAACTAGACTGAAAGATCAATGCAATAGTTTAGAACATGCAGACCACACAGTTATAAAAGCCTATGGGCTCCTATGAGCAGTTTAAATATAAATACTCTGGTCAGGATGATCCAGAAATATGCTGATGGCCTTTCTGTGATTGTGAACACATATCCTTTCTTCTCTCTGTAATCCTGATTAATCACGAGTATTACAGTTTTCCTAATTAGAAGCCCAATTCACAAAATGCATATCTTCTGGCCTCACTCTTAACTGAGCTAGGAATGATGCAGTTTCTTACTTCCCTCATTTTTTTGTACTAATAGTCAATGTAAAAGTCAAAGATGTGTTGATTAAAAATAGCATTATAAATAAACTGTAAAAACACAATCACAAAAAGCTTCATTCATAGGTGTGTGTTCATACACAGTTTATTCTCAAAGGAAATTGAGCTAGTTTTACATCAATGAAGCCATAAGTAATCATGGGTCTATAAATTATTTTTTCCTAGTTCTTTATAGTATGATCACTCTTCTATCAATCGTTTGTGAAACTCAAGACCAAATGGAATTATTCTAAATGAGCAGCTCCAATTGTACAATATCACAAAGTTATTATATTCTGTAGGAAACAAAACTTCTCTATTGCAGCAACAGTGCTCAGTAGCAACCATAATGCCTCTAAAATTTAAACAGAATCACTGTTTGTTTTTAAATAACAATATGTTTCAGTGGAACTGTGACTGAGCAACATGGGGATCATTCTATGCTATTAGCATTTATTTGATCTTTGATAGCCGAAGAAAGAAAAGTAGCATTATAATTATAGTAAATGCTTGGAAAACTCTGAAGTATGGTACTTGGATGCTCATCTTTATTGTATTTTATAGACTATCCAGGTATTTTAGGTAGTCAGCTCTTTAAACAAAACTCTGACTGTGGGTGGTTTGTAATAAACTATGAATGGCTTATATGAAGAAACAGAGTCCAAATGGTCACATTTTGACAGTCATTGTTTTTCAAACTTTTCTATTACTTCTCCCCAGATCCACAGTCTATTCACTCATATTAAGAATGCACATCTGCAAGTGATAACCAGGCCAATGTTCCATGCCCATTTGGTTAAGAGTAGGTGGAGTAGATCATAATTTTGAATAACTATATTAATTTGGAATAATATGTGGGAATTTTATAAAGTTTCCTGAAAATGTGGCAGAAAAAATTCCTAATGAATACATGAAGAAGTAATAATCAAAAATAAATAGATACAGTTATAATTTTACTTGGTATATTAGCTACACTGACAACAAATTAATGGAATCAAGATTTGAAGGAGCTCCACACTGCATTACTCACTTGCTATTCTCACATCCAAAGCTCTAACAGAGCTTCAGTGCACCAGATTTTTCTGTTCCCTAGAATGATTTTCATTACGTTGCACAATCTTACGTGCTGGTTGCTGAAACTGAGTAATGAGGCAACAATAGCAAAACACTTTCCAATTAACAATGCTGCAGTCCCTGTGAGTGTGAGAATGCTTTTCTGTGTATTGAGCTCCTGGCAGAGTACAGAGGCCAAACTAAAACAAAATTTACTCCCAAACCTTTTAGAGGAAAAGGTCAAAGGACAATTTCTTCTTATAAAATTTCACTGGGTTTGGTTACCATGAAATACAACTTCTAGAACTGACTCTCAGTACATATTTTGCATAGGGTGATTTGTAATGTCTTCCAAAGAGAGGAAAAAAAACCTCTTGCTATCTGAAAAATATTTGTTCTCTTTCATGTCTGTATTTATTTATTTATTTATTTACTCTGTGTTTAAGACAGGGTCTCACTACATAGATCAGACTCAAAATGATCCTCCTGCTTCAACCTCCCAAGTGCTGGGATTACAGGCATGCACCACCACAACACCTAGTCTCAATCTCCATCTCAGCAGACCCCGGGAGCAGGGCTGGCACAACGACCCAGGGATTGGACCCTGGCCGTTGTGCTCTGCCTAAGCAGGCACTTTAGTCTGCTGTGCTGTCAGGCCAGCCCCATGTCTGTACTTATTAAAAAGCGTCTGCTAAATGTCCTGGTGATATTTTCCTACCCATTCTTAAAGTTTGGTGTGATAGGTCTACTTGCGCCACATGTGCAAGAAAAGTTCAAACAGTGAACTTGAAAATTTTCGTCTATGTTCTGTAACAATATAAACCAGACCACTTATTATTTGTTCTGATTGAATGTAAGGCAGTAGCATGTGTGGCAGTAGGCCTAATAAATCTATTTTCTTATAAAAAATACAACTTAGGGAAAAAACTACATGTTCTTAACAATAATTTAAATAATAGTTCTTCAAATCTTACCACACATTCTCGGATTGTGTATTTCACTTTCACTAATTCACTTAGAATAATTCAGAAAACATATTTTTTGAGAATTGGAAATTTAGTATAACTTCTAAATTGATTATTCCCAGCAGCAAGTATATGAAAGGATAAAGAAATAACACTGCAATAGTGCTATCTATATTACAATAATGCAACTATTCATCACTACTTCTTGCTTCTCTGAACACAGAATAATTGAAATATTTGCATTGTAAAGTAAAAATACTCTTAGAGATACATGTCTATGTAAAAATTTTACTTGGAGGGATAGTTAATGTAGCACTTCAGTTAGCACTGTCTCTACAAAACATACCTGGAAAACTATTATTCTAAATAAGCTAAGGTTTACTATTTTCACACACACTCAGAATGAAATTTATAAACATATTTTTGACAAATATCATAGAAGTGTACCTGAGAATTCTCATATATGCCTTCTGTAATCCATGCATTATGTCTGAAAACTACGTATATCGAATCCTGGAATTCATAGCATTTATTGAATTGGACACGGTGGCACGTGCCTGTAGTTCCAGTTCTTTGGGAGGCAGAAGCAGAATGATAGCAAATTGTAGTGCTGGGATACAGCTTAGTGCAAAGGCCCCAGGTTCAGTCTTCAGTACGGAAACAGCAAAACTAAACTCAAGAGCAATGTTTGTCTGTAGACATCACAAATTGAGAAGTGTCAGCAGTTTTTTTAGTAATCTCAAATTAACAAGTTAGTTTGCTAGAATGTTATGGCTAACAGTAAGAGTAACAAGGTTCCTGAATCCGAGGCAAAAGAAAAACACGGACTCTGTCACAGTGTAAGCGGATAGAGTTTCATAAACATGCTGCGTATCTGAGGTAACCGCAAGCGGGGCAGTGTAGCTTGAGGAACAGCTTCCTTCTCCACAGGCGGGTATCACTGGAGGGGCTCTCACAGGGTCTTCACAGGTTACCTACAGGGGTGAATCAGTAGCTGATGCTTGTTTGCACAGTTGAGGATTACAAATCAGAGTCTTCAAAGTGACAATGAAACATTTTATCACTGACCTAAAAAAAAAAAAAAAAAGAAAGAAACAACTAAAAAACAAAAACAAACCATTGTCAATCACTAAATTGCGGCAGCACTCATCAAGAGATAGGGCAGAGCTCTGCCTGTGCACTGAGCTGGGAACAACAAAGTGTCCGCCTGTTGTAGTTCCAACCTGACTCGAAGGCTGGAAGTCTCCCCGTCCAGGGTCGACGCTAATGGGGTTGCACTTCACTGAACTATGGCCGAATCAAGTCTCGGTGAGCTGAAGCCTCAGTGAGGCACCAACTTTATTCCTGATGAAAAACTAGATCATTGCATATGCTTAAGATGCTATAGGGGTCAGGCAGGTTTTCTATTTGAACACACTATTTCCATGATTAAATGAATCAGCCTTCTTAAACTCATTTCACCTTGCTCATCACTGAGTACAAACTGACCTATTCCATCATGGTAACATTCAGAAAGTCTCAAGGCACTCTTTCTTTCTTTCTTTCTTTCTTTCTTTCTTTCTTTCTTTCTTTCTTTCTTTCTTTCTTTCTTTCTTTCTTTCTTTCTTCCTTACCTATATTTGGGACAAGGTCTACAGGGTCTCACTACATAGATCAGACTCAGTGATCCATCTGTGCACAGCCTCCAAAATAACTGGGATTACAGGCATGCACTACCATGCCCAGTCTCAATCGACACCTCAGCATGCCACCTGGGTGGGGTGGGCATGGCATGCCGGGGATTGAACTCAGGTTGCTGCATTTGCTTAACCAGGTGCTTTAGTCAGTGGAGCTATTTGTCTGGCCCTTTCAAGGCAATCTTAACTAAGTATTCAGCATAAATTCTAGTAGTAATTCGGCAGCCTCTTTTGGGAAGAGGAGGGAGACCTGACAAGGAACTGATGAGACATAACTACTCAAAAATTTTGGCTTGGGCTGGGGATATAGCTCAATGGTCTAAGGGCCTGCTTGGAAAGTCCAAAAACCTGGGCTCAATATCTGGTACCACATGCTGTGACTGACCCACATGGAGCTGGCCACTGAACTGGACGTGGTCGCACATGCCTGTAATCCTAGTGCTGGGGAGACTGAGACAAGATGGTCACTATAAATCCAAGCTGCATGTGACAATCTGTACTTAATACACTAATTTTAAAAAAGAAAAAGAAAGAAAATCCTGCCTGAAAGGTAGGCTCCCTCCCCTTACTTCAGGTAGGTCATCCATGATTGAAAGAGGCTTAACCTTAAGGCGTCATTTATGTTGCATAAAGACAAAAGTACACCATAATAGGAATACATTTCTTTACTTTTTTATTTTAAAGATAACAAAAATACAATAAAAAATTATACCTGGCCAAATAGCTCAGAGGATTAAAGTGCCTGCAAGCAGGCACAGGGGCCAGGGTGTTCAATCCCCCAGCCTACCATGCCAGTGAGACTGGGTGTGTGGTATGCCTATAATCACAGCACTTGGGAGGTTGTAAATAGGAGGATCACTATGAGTCTGATGTACACAGTGAGATCCTGTATACCTGAACACCCTGTCCTAAAAACAAAAAGAAAAAAAAGAATTTCAAAAAAGATGATAGGTTATTAACAATGGCTTTTATATCACATATTATCTTCAAAGTAGTTCTTCAAATCTGAATGAGAACAATGTGCAGTATGAAAAACATAGATGAATACTTCTCATCTTGTTCTTCTAAATGTTCACCATTTATAATATCTTATCAATTATTAGTGTACTGTCTTTAAAAAATATTAAAAACCATGAAATAAAATGTTAAAGAAAACAATTTAACATTTATTGAAAGCAAGCGTTAATGTTCAATTATTTGTCCTATCTTGCAAACCTAAATCTGTTAATCTGATCTGATGATAAAAATAGGTAATATAATAATCATTGTTAATTTGTTGTTCGTATTTTGAAAATATGTACCATAGGTGTGGCTATATGCTACTCTCTCTGTTTTTGCTTTTACTCTTGAAAATAAAATCCAAAATGTGGTTGTTCACTAGCAGAGATAGGTATGCAAAAAAAAAAAATCACTTAGGCAATAACTATTCTAATACCAATAGAAATTAGTGGTACAATTATCTTAGATTCCCTTCTTACTTTTCTCCTTTCCCCCATCTCATTTATCCTTTTGAGTAATTTTTCTCTTTTATAATATTTCTTCTATCCTTTGGATTTTATTTGCTTTTTCAGTTTCTTACATGAGGGAGAGAATATGGTGTTCACACATGCAGGTCTAATTTATTTCACTTCCTATTACAGTCTCTAGTGGCGTCCATTTACATATAAAATCCTCTAATTTATCTTTCTGTATAACTGAGTGACATTCCATTTTACAAAAAGCCCACATGTTGTTATTACCGGATTAGTTTAGGTCCAGGAAAATGTATGCTAGTTTTTCTATCAACCAATACAAATGACTAAGAGGAATGCATTAATGAGTATAAATACCGTTGCTAATTTCTAGGGATTCTAATAAGATGCTCACTCATTTATCTGGCGAGGCCAGTGTCTAAAAAACTTGATGGAGTTTCATTGAATACCACTAAGATTCAACATTGTGAATCTGTCTGCATGTCCCTAAGAGCTCTACTCAGTGAACAGACACCTGCTTTATTTATTTATTTGTTTGCTTATTCATATGTATTTAGTTGTTACAGGGTCCCACTGTGCATCTAGAATTCATGTTGATCCTCTTGCTTTCAACCTCTCCAGCACTGGGATTACAGGCATGCGCTACTGTGTTGGACTCTGCAGCCAGCTCAGCCTGCCCTGAGGGTGGGCCTGGAGCACTACATGGTACAGAGGATCGATCTGCAGTCCCTGCACTTGCCTAAGCAGATGCTTTAGCCTGCTGAGCTATCTTGCTAGCCCCAACACCTACATTGTATAAATACTTATCCACTGACTTTGTTGGCCTGGGTCAACATCACCTTAGTTAGGGCCTTCGAAACTGCGGCTCCTGACTCAGCAACGATATTCAGTAGCTCAGCAACACATTATAAGCTATTAAGAGAGTTTTAGGCACCAAGAGCTTTATGCATTTACAATAAATCTTGTTACAGCAACTTGTTGTTTTTAAACGGCAGTACACGAGTGCAGTTTATCAGTAACACCATCTCATCATGAGTTTTTCAGGTTATGAGGACTGAGCCTAGGTACTTCACAATGAAATACATTAGAAATGTCCCTGATCCTTTTCTTTTTTCTTTTAAATTTTATTTTGAAATAATCTCACTAAATTGCCCAGGTAGGGCTCTGATTCACAATTAGCCTGCCTCAGCCTACTGGATTGCTGGGGTTACAAGCAGCTCTGCTTCTATTATATCCTTGAGAACCACCAAGTGCAGTACCTGTGGATAGAATCATTTTTCTGAGGGACCACAAGGTTGGAAGACTATGACTGATGACTCAGGTTTTCTTTCTGACCCCCATGGCACCGGTACAGTACTTTGTAATGGAAACCACCTTCATCTGGTTATTAACTATCTCCGTAGTCATGATAATCTCTTAAAATTGTACTTGTTTTTTTCCCAATAAGCTAGAGCTTTCTTGTGCTCAAGGAAATTGCTGAGAGATATCCAAAATAATTTTAAGATAATAAAATCCACTGTGATGAAAGCATAAGATGTTTTATTGCCATCCATGAATAGAAGACCTCACACTGGGAGTGTAGGTTCAGAAGATTCTAATCTGCCCACTCATTGCCATGTCATTTAACTAATGTTCCATACCACACTCTTATTTTCCAAGAGAGGTGAAGTGTCTGGCCTGGGACTGTTCCAAGGCACTTGTCCATCTCCCCCTCTTCTCATTTCAGCACAGAGACACGGCTACCTAACTGCTGATCATCTGGAAGACAACAGACTGCTGGACATAGAGGGCAACTCCCAGCCTTCGTCAGTACCTCACTAGCAGACTAGTAAGAAATCATAGTAAGGCACAGCATTCTGTTTAAGAAGCTGCTTGTGAAACAATTTCCCAGTATTTAGTCAATCTCTACTGCCCCCAGTGCCTTCTCAATAACAAGTAATAGAATGCAGGGCTCCTTTACCCAATAGACCAAAAGGTTTGTTCAGCACATTTGCTATTTATCCCACTGATTTTTTATCAAATGTTGTTCATCAGTGTTATTTCCTTTTTTCAGATCATATGTCTGCTAGCATTCAATTCTACTATGAATACTCTAAAGAACTCTGAAGTACAGATGTGTTACTTTACTTGAATAGTGATGAATAGTGATGATTTTTATGGATACTAATAGAAGACAAAATATTTCTGGGTTAGTTCACAACAAGCAACATATGCTTCCACAAACTTGCACTGGCTTTCTTTGCTCTCAGATCCCATGGGATGGTTTAGAAGACAACACACAGATGCCAAGTCATGAGTGGATTGCATCAAAGATAAAGAATCTTGAGTAAAAAGAAGTTTAGTATCAGGTGGGCCAGATAGCTCAGCAGATTAAAGTGCCTTCTTAGGCAGATGCAGTGACTGGAGTTCTAGCCCCACCATGCAATGCAGGCTTTACCCCGGGGCACCCTGAGGTGGGGACTGAGACCTGGCAAGGTGGCACGCATCTGTAATCCAAATATTTGGGAGGCTGAAAACAAGAGACTCACTATTTGATCTGTGTATTGAGACCTGTAGAGCCTGCACTAAATACAAAAAAGAATTAATATTGATAATGGACTATGAGCACGCCTGTCCTATGCTGTGGAGGTAGATATTGTTCAAGATTGTTCCACTCACAAATATTATCCCGAAACTAATCCAGAGTCAAACACTGCTAATGCATGTTGTCTCACATGATGAACAGAGATGAGAATGGCCCTCTCCATGGCTCTGTCCCAGCTTGAGGCAGTTGATAAGTCTGGCTTCTATAATTATGAGATAATCTTCCCATCTCAGCATTGTCTGTGCAATCTTGGTGTATCTCATTTCCATCTTTTATGATTTAATTAAGAATTAATTCCTCATGGTTACTACCTCCATAAAAATACCATATAATACCTAAGAATTACTTTTTACCTAGAAAGAATATAAAGAAGCTGAGAAGCCAGGAGACAGCTTGGTGGTCTAAGTGCCTACCTGGCAAGCACAAGGACTGGTGTTCCATCACTGGTACTGCATACTGTGCTAGCCCCACACTGAACTGGCCACAGAATAGGGGTGTGATAGTGCACACATATACCCCTAGCACTAGGGAGGCTGAGATAGGAAAATCACTATGAGATTGCACTATATGACGAGATACTCTAAAGAACTATAAGTATGAGGTTTGTTGTACCTCACTGGCAGACTAGTAAGAAATCATAGTAAGGCACAGCATTTTGTACCAAATAAATAAATAAATTTTTAAAAAAATTTTAGAAAAAGAAGCTAAGATAGAGATAAAATATTTGAAGAGAATGTATCCAGTGTTGTTATATAAATTCTCTAGGTTTCATTTTAATAAAGACTTCTATCATGTTTATTCATCTTTGTAATGATCCCCCAGAATCCAAAAGCTTATCAAATCTATGTAATTTTTCTGTATGCCAATTTCATTATCGTAATAAATTTTATTAATATAAAACTCATTTGCATTTACTTTCTCCTTGACTTTGTTTGAATGTATGCCTTTAGCTTCTTGTTTATCCATCTTCCCTAGTTTAGAATCACGTAGAACAAAGCTAATCTCTTTTCATGTTTCTACCCTAACCTACTTAGCTCATGTTTAAGCCACAGTGGATGCTTAATAAATGTTAGTTGTTTCCAATTCACACAAGTTAATTCTGTGATCTTCCACAAAAGGTGAATGGCTTATTTTTAAAATTGCATAACATTTTATGGTTTTTCTCAGACACTTTGTGTATGCATTTGTGTGAATGTGAGTTTTTATATTCACTTTTCTCATCATTTCCCATCCACAAACCTAAACTCAATTTTAGAAAAAATATATACTTTTAAAATATTAACTTTTGTTTAATTTCTTAGCATTTCTTATTGTAATGACTAAAGCATTTCATTATTGTGCCCAGATGTTGAAGTCAGAGATCCTCTGAGAAGATATTTAAAAAAGAAAAGTGAGAAATTTTTCCTATTTGGGACATTTTTTTCTCATAGAATAATGATTTTTGGATAATCCTAATTACCACAAATCACTTTGTTAGCATCTTTCATAAGTTAAAATGCCTAAATCAGCAACTTGCTATTTTAAAAAGGCTCATCTTTGTCTTGCTAGTATTCGTCTTGCTTGTTGAGCAACTATATTGGATATAACTTCTTTTAGAAAGCAAAAAATAGCAATATTGTGTATGTGGAGGATTGTTTTCTGTTTATCCATCTGTCCTAATATTTTGGCCATTATGTGATTGACATTGCTACAGAGCATGAGTACACCAGGCTGAGTCAAAACTGTGGAATAATACATCTTATGAATTATCCTGGTGAAAGAGTTCCCCTTAATAAACTAATCAAGTATATAAAATAAATTAATTATATATTCCCTGTATATATAAGGGAATAAGAAAACCATAGAGGGAAAAAAGCACAAAATATAATGATTTGGCTTAGTAATGTCGGGAAAGACATCCAAAAGTGATGACTGTATTATGAAAACTGGGCATTAACAACATGTAAAAGAGGCAGGGAAACATGCTTATATGAAGAGAGACAGGTATACAAACATATAGTTGAATAAATATCATAGGCATACATGAAGCACTAATTGTATATGGAAGACAATGGATAGGGGAGGCAAGAAGGCAACATCGAACTGAAGAGAGAACTTAGATTTTCCACCAAAGCATAGTTTCATTACCACTGATAAGGAAAAAACAAAAAAAAAAAAAAAAGAGTCTACTTGAGTCAACAAGTGACAGGCACGAAGACTCAACAAATGACAAGCACAGGGATTCAATAAATATTTTGAGTTGTTTATTAAAGTATTGGCCTCAAAACAGTCTGTGGTCTTCAGAGAACATCTCTGATTCTTTTGGGAAACTGAACAAATCAACCTATCTCAGTAAGAAATTGCTCACCTAGGAACAGTGTTCACTGATCAGAAGAGTGTTTACAAAATTAAAAAGAAAGCAAGAAATTAAGTATTAAACAACGAAGAGAGAACAAGGAGAAAAGCTTGGAAACATGACAAGGGTAAAACCATACATTTATAAGCACAAGATGGTTAAGGTAATGGTCCTAAGAATCTTCACCAGGTTTTTGAAACAAACAGTTAATTGGTAAGATTCTCACCCTAACTAACTATATATGCTGATACCTGTGAACTAAGCAACTCCACTGAAGATACAAATGTATAACAGTAGGGTCATGCTTGAAGTGCCTGTCATTCTGGTCTTCTAAATATATAGTTTGTCAAGTCCTATCAATTAGTGCTATACTATCTCTCAAGTAAATGTTTGTTTTAAAAAAAGTATAATAAAGGAAAACATCAAACAAGAAAATAATGTCATAGAACTGTCCTGCTATAATGCTGTATATGGTTAGATTTCTAAATTTATGTGTAAAAATATGTGAATGTTTATTGCAATTTTTTAAAAAAATTTTCTTCCCATTCTGTAGGAATTAAAGTTTAGCATATGAACACTCATGGTAAATCTAAGATGTTTGATATTCAGATAGTGAAGTTAAGCTTAACTGCCTATGTTATAGGCTACTAATATTATTTAGATTCTTTTGTGGAGGGTTAACAACTTAAATTTGCAGACCAAAAATTAGAGAGAAAGAAGAGCTACAAGGACAGCCAAGATTTTGTCCCTAGCCTTTCAAGGTCAGTGAGGACTCAGGACATAAAAGAACCTGTACTGTAACATCCTATAATTCAATGATGTCCCAAATTTTCTGATCAAGGAGATAACGGGGACACAGAAGAAAGTGATTGATGATATAGAGTGTGCCTAAGGATAGTCACATGGAGAGAAAACACTGTCAGGCTTTCACAGACAGCAAACTGGTCAAGCAATGGCCGTGACTCATCCACATAGCTGACACTGACAAAGGATTTACGGACTGCAGTACAGGGTTTCAGGTTAAACCCTGAGGGTTTGACTGACCCTGGCTGATACAGAAGTAACATTTCTTGTTATATAGGTCTTGATTTATCTTGCTCTTAGCCATTCAGCAGAAAAGTATAATAATGTGGTATGAAAAGTAAAAACCATATAATATGCTGAACTGTAAAGGGTTCAAGTCAACAAATTCTGACAATGCCAGGCCTATGAACAAACCACTACTATTATGGACTACTAGAGTATATTGAATTATTTTGCTTAATTCACACATCTACAATGTTTAAATGGCAATGAAATACCATTTCTGACAAAACTAAACAAAAAAAGGGCTACAAATGAAGAATCATTTGTATCTGTATATACAAAATAGGATAGATATACAGCTACTTTCTCTTACTTCAATGAGAAGAAAGATTTGTACTAATAGTGTTTTGGCAGGATGTCATGTCCACATCTTGTACTATAAAGAACCACTATGAAGACAACAATATACAATGTATTGATTATTGAAACTGTCCTATTAGACGGTTCTGAAACTGTCTCATTGCTATTTGTTCCTCAATAAAATAAATAAAGAATAGTGTTACTTAGAAAATAACCCATTTTCCTAAACTAGTTTTCTAAATACTAAAGCTTTATAACACAACATATGCTCATTCTTATCAATTTCCATAACTTAGAGACCTATCCTTATCTCACTTGAGTTCTGATCTCAAATTTTGACAATTTTCTCTCCTGATCATTTCTGCAATACTATTAAGAGTGTCAACGTTCTCTTTTGTTATCACAATAGACCTAATAAATTTAATTTTTATTGAACAACAGGCTATTCTCCTGGGTTATTTTAGTAGGAGATAGTTTAATATGGGATTGAAGGTCAGTTAAAGTTGGCCTTTTTTTCCTATACACAATATAAAGTCTTGATTTGTAGAGTATGGGCTGTGACACTGGGGTAATGGTATGATTAGAATTGCATTTTAAATGTGCACTCTAGCTTCAGAACTGTAAATTGATTGGAAAGAAAAAACAACTTGGATTCTGGAAACAGAAATAAGCAGAATGGTGATGGTTACAGATAATACTAACTTGTGTTTAGAATGAGAAGGGTTGGTATGGGAAGAAAAGGCAAGTTCTCAGCATTGAATGACCCATGAGATAAGTCAGGTACGATAATAGAGCAAATAAGGTGAGTATATGAAAATAGGATACCTAAAATAGTTCCTTGATGTCTACCACATTGTTCTATTTCCTGTAACTTACTCTGTAGATTAAGAAGTGTATTTTCAGAATTCTAAAATTAAGTCATAGTGTTCTAATAAGATATATTGGCAGTTTGTTTCTTTGTGAATGTATCTTTTTTGGAAAATAGACAGTAAACTTAATTTTACGCTAATTCTCTTTCAGATAGAAAACATAATGGAAATTTTGCTAACAAAAGAATTGGAAGGACCAGCCAAATAGCTCAATGGATGAAAGTGCCTGCCTAGGCAGATACAGGGGCTAAGAGTGCTATCCTAGGGCTTGCCCTGCGAGCCCCACCCTTGGGGTGCATTGAGAATGCAATTGAGACTGGGTGCGGTGGTGCACACCTGTAATCCCCGCATTTAGGAGGCTGTAAACAGGCTGATCAGTACTAGTCTGATCTGTACGGTGAGATCCGGCACATCCTGTACACCATGCCCTAAAAATACAAAACAAATATATGTCTTTTCTTCTACATGACTCGCCATGCAGATTTCTTCGTTTCATATAACCAAATGTTCATCTCAGTTGTGATGTTTATTTTGAAGCACATTATTCAGTAATACATGAAGTAATTTGTAGAAGAAAATTTGACAAATATAAAATGATTGTCTCCAAAATGCCCCTAGTTCTGCCTCTGGAATATAATCCTCAACATAAAAGAATGAAGTCTATTCTGAGCTACAGCAACCTCAGTTCTCTCATGCTCTGAGTCATTCTCTTGGGATTGTCATTTTTCTCTGGGTTTCCAGGATGAAAATGTTTCATAATTCTGGAGAGGATCAGAGAATGGAAAAAAGTTAACTGAGTCTCTCCTCTCTAAAGATTTTGGATAATATTGGAGCTGTGAATTGAGAGCTAAGTGGTTGCTAGGGTGACGTTGACGGGTAATCCAGTGCTTTTGCTGGCTTTCAATATTTAATAAGTTCTGAGCAAGGTGTCTGGCTTCAGTCACAGTCCTTTGCAGAATATCAGGTAATTAGAGTGTTTTGACTTCTGTGTGTGTATATGTGTGTGTGTGTGTGTGCATCTGGACACTATTTCTGAGGTAAAATGGTAAAGATATGCATCATACAGTAATATATCACCAATAAAATCTTAATCCTCCCTACATAGTGGCAACACTTCAGTGTGTTATTATGTATCCTTATACTTGAATTTGCCTGTAGAAATATGCAAAATGCAGTAATTATTTCAACATATATGTATGTAAACTCATAAAACTCATAAATTCATGTTAATATTCTGTTTATACACTAATATTCCATTTACACATTATTAAGATTTATCTATATTTTTGTACCTACACAGAATTTTGTACTTCTTACAGTTGGAGAGAATTTTTCCATAAATTTAGTTCAATTTATTATTATATTAATATACATAATATTTTAACTTATTCTTAGAATATTCACAGACAAACATTCAAATACATATTTGCATCATATGGGAAAATGATGGAAACATATTTTTCACATCACTTTAAACTCATAACAATGGCCTAATTTTTAATTTTTGCAGACAATGAGATGGTTATAGCACTCCATTTTATCTGATTCTGCATTCAGATTGCATACCTTTGTGTTTTTTTTTTTTTTTTTTTTTTTTTTTTTTTTTTTTTTTTTTTTTTTTTTTTTTTTTTTCTTTTGCGGAACTGGGGATTGAACACAGGCCCCTGAACTTGCCAGGGAAGTGCATATTCTACTGAGCCATCTCCCCAGCCCCTATACCTTTGTTATCTATTTAAATGTTATAGAAACTATCTGTTCCTATTTTGTCTAATATCTATGTATTCTTTTTACTGATTACTTCAATTTCTTGTAATCTGTGTCAGATTTAGAGTGTCATTATCATCTTCTAATGGGCCACAGAACTTAACATATAAGTATCCTAATTAAAGAATTAATATGCTTAGGACATCCTTTAAATTTTATTTCAATATATTTTTAGAACAGTATGCAACACTCAAATGTTATATTAAACAATCTTGTTTCCCTTAATGATAACATTTTGAAAATTTATACTGCACATGATGACCAGACTATTGACATAGAAACTGCCTGGATGTAACTCCACCTCAGAAGGAACTCTTCAGTTTCCCAGGTAGGGTTATGTCCATTTTGCCTTTCCTCACCCTTCCTCCATTTGTATAATCTTGCTATCCTCAGGTCCAGTGACACCTGACTCTGTACTTCTGTGAACATATTGTCTGCTTTGTCTAGTCATGCTAACTTTGTTACACAACTCTCCTCACAGATACTTGCACATTCCAGGCTTGCACTTGCCTTAGTATTGGGAAGTGTTTCTCCCACTCAATAGAATGGTGTTTTTCAAATGATGTTGACCTTCATTAACTTTTTCTATATTCAGTGGACTGCTGGAGGGAGACTTCCTTCCTTTATCAGCCTGCACAATCTTGTCCAATAAATTATGTAGCTGTTTCCTTCATTTTTCAACATACTATTCATTATCATGGAGCATAGAGTACATGGGTTTTAATTATTGATGCTCACTTGCAAGCAAGAAGCATGAAGGAGTGTATAGGATCTATTTCTTCACCAATAAATCTGAAATCAAGAAATAGTAGACAATTCTGGAGGCATTTATTGAAAAGTAGTTTTAAATTTTATTTTAATGAGCAGTAAAACTGACATAGAAATTCTTTGACATTTCACTGACTTTACTGAGAAAAAAATAAAAGAAGTTAGGATATTAAGAAGAGATAAAGTGTATGTGATGCTAGGGAGATAGCTTTGAGTTCTGAGCACCTGCCTGACAAGCCCAAGGACCTGGTTTCAACCGGTGGTACTTTCTGCAGTGCCAGCTTCTCGCTGAGGAGTCACTGAGACCAGATATGGTGGTGCATGCCTGTGATCCCAGCTCTGGGGAGGCTGAGACAGGAGGATCACTAGGAGTTTGAGCTGTACAGTGAGCCTGAACCACATAAATGAATAAATAAATAAGATTTTAAAAATTTATAAAAAATAAAAAAGTGCATGGGAATTTTTTTTTCTTTCCTTCCTATGTAGACAGAGGTAGTACTAGAAACAATTGATGGTTTTTGTTTGATATTTCTATTATAGATAACAATGTGAGCGTCTATTTTGTGGGAATACAGATAAAAAGAAAATGTGGGGGTATCAGATGAATTCTATTTAGAACAAACTGATTTCAATAAAGATGTAAACTTTGAAATCAGGTTATGCTTTATCCTAGATAAAACTAAATAAGAATACATTTTCCACTGTTGACCCATAGGATTTAATTAAAGTCAGAAACATATAAACAAAACAATTTTTGACACAAGGTTCTATAATCAAATGATTAACATCTGTAAAAGAATTTGAAAGCTTATTTTTGTTCAGTCAAAACAAGACTATGACCCAAGAAAGCAAAATACAAAATGTTCTCAATTTCTTTCTATGACAGAATTCAATCTCAAAAGCAAATTAACTTTAATACAATTTATCTGGGTGAAAGCATCTAGTGATGCTTGTTAAGTAACCATTATGACCAGAAGATGCAGTCCATGGAACAATGATGATTTATTTACTTATAAAATTTCTATAAATATAAAATCAAATAATTCCAAAAGATTTTTTAAGTTGATGATGTGTTCTTCACAAAACATTTTTCAAAGACATTTTTGTTTAGGTAACGTTAAATAAGTGCCAACTTATAAACTGAATCTATGTATAAATTAGCTTCATTTTGCCCTTTGATGCATTACTAAACATTCACATAGAAAAATGAAAATATTTGAATATTTCTGAGACTTTTTAAAAAATAATCCCCAAGAAATAAACATATATCCTTTTTACATTATTAAGCTTCTCAAATATACAGTAAAGAACATAATCAAATGTTTCCTTGCATATATGAACCACAAAGGAAAGATTTTGACAGCTCATGTAGCCAGAGGTCAAAACAGGTAATTGTTTACCGAGGTTGCCTCAAGTGTATACAAGACACACTATTTTGTTTGGTATCAGGATTTAAATTCAGTATCTTCTGCTTGCCAGGAAGGCTTGGTGCCACCGAGCTATATTTCCTGCCCCAAGCACACACTATTTGAACCAAGATTTTTTCCTTTTTTACTACTAGCAATTTTAGTGTTTGAGAATGTATGTTTCAATTAATAGAGAAGATGGTCTTAAGGGACTTTTGTAAATTAAATTTGAAAACAACGGAAGTCTTTACTCATGTAATAAAATACTGTATTTGAACCTCATGTTGCATTTTACAACAATTTATGTTAAGGGAGAAGCCCTGGCTGGGATGATAGATATTATAACTTGTTATATATACACATACGAAAGCTGTGAAAGTGGTACAAACAGCCCATGAAGGGGCACAGAGATTAGTACAGGACAAGCACACAGCCTCAGGTAGCGTTAGCAATCATGAAACAAGTAAGAAGACAAATCAATAAAAGATGATGATCAAGAGCTAAAAAGGAGATGAAGCCATAGAGATATGATGGCTAATTATGTGACAGCTGATATGGCAATTGAAGGAAGGAATTACAAAATTGTAATTTAGAACTGCAAGTTTCCAAAACAAACAAACACAAACTATTTAATTATCCAAAACTTTAGTAGCAACCTTCACTAAAATCACAAGGGGAAATTATGGAGCACAGAATAAAATTAAAGAAGCACAAGTTCAGATAATGAGAATCAAATAATTTTAGAAAAACAGAATAGGCCATACAAGATTATTGTGTTCAAAGTGACCTACAATTATGATAAATATTTATTTTCCTTCAGATTTTCTTTCTGTTCAAACACATGACACCCAGCTGAATACTGAGACACCGGGAAGCCCTAAACTGAATGTAAACATGGACAGTCTCAGTCCTTGGGAATCTCTTTTATTTCCCTCTGTCTGCTGTCTTAACTGCTAGGAGCTGGAAAAGTTTTACAACAACAAAAATATAGGGCCACACTGAAGGTGGTGTTTTATTGCCCATATTGTGTAATATTCCAGATCTCTGTAGTGTTATAAAATCTCTCTTGTGTTTTCATCTCAGAATTGCTTATATAGAAGATGGATAAAAGCCTTTAAAGAACTCTGACTTTTATCTCCCCAAAGAAATGTTTAGTGGATTTGGTAGAAAAACACACTAACGCTAATGCCTGCTAATATGGCTATAAAGCTATGCCTGGGATTGAACCACATGCTGAAATTAAACAATTGTATTTTCTGGCTAACCTCATTTTAAATAATGGGTTTTCTTCCCTAAGGGAAGAATATATGAAATGTAATCATCTTTCATTATGAGTTTGCAGGTTTTATGTCTCATGAATCCCTGGTATAAGCATTGTAAAGCCCTATGTCTGAGAGAACTAACTGATATATTTTTCTCTCATAGTGATTCTCCCGCTCTTCCTTGATGTACTTGCAGAATGTACCATAAGAAATCTAATATTCCAGTTATGAAAAGGCTTTACACTCTAATACAAATGTTAACTTACAAAAAAACACCATAGCATCAGTCTGGTTGTTAGTATTAAGTTTTAAAATATGGATAGTCTTTCAAAGCATTGTATTTAGAAATCTTCTGCCTTTAAGCCTATTTGATCCTTTATGGCATCTTCTAAGTTTTTCATCATTCATCTAAGTTTTACTTTATTGTTCATCCAGTCAGCTTTCCTCTACTTTTCACTGCCATTGGAATAGCTCAAGCATAGGGTTTGCTTTAGTTTTATTTTTATCTTTAAAATTTATTATCAACACCAATATATATTGTAGGAAAATAAAACTATAAAATGTACATGAGTTGAGAGAGAATTGTCATTAGCACAAAAATACATTGTCAACAATACATGATAAAAAACACAGATTAATAAGCATAGTTTCTTTTTTATATTTTAACAATTTTATTGGGAAAGAAGTAACAAGGAGATAGTTTCAAAACAGATTAGTAGTACAGTTATAATAATTAACACATTGTACATTGTTGTCTTTGTAGTAGTTATTCCTAGTACAAGTTGCAGATATGATCTTTTCTAAACACTTCTTCATTGAACTAAGAGAAAGTAGCTGTGTATCTATGCTATTTTGTGCATATATACAAATATATATATATATATATATATATATATATATATTTATAACTACAAAATGGTCCTTTATTTATATCCCCCTTTTTCATTTAATTTTGTCAGAGATGGGTATTTCACTGTCATTCATATATTGTAGGTGCATGAATTCAGTAAAGTAACCCAACATAGTCCAGTAGTCTATAATAGTAGCTGCATGACTGGCAATGTCAGAAATTGTTGACTTGAGCCTTTTACAGCTCAGCATATTAGTAGGGCTTTACTTTTTCTATCTCAATTTTATACTTTTCTGCTGGATGTTTAAGATCAAGATAATACAAGACCTATACAACAAAAAATGTAACTTTTGTATCTGACAAGGCCAGTCAAATCCCCTCAGAACTTACCCTGAAACCCTGTACCTCACTTTGTAGATCCTTTGTCAGTGTCAGCCACGTGGATGAGTCATGGCCATTGCTTGATCAATTAAGCATACAGTTTCATGTGCTATACAAAGGATTTTTAAAAAATACTCACACAAGTTGACCACAGTTTTCTTTAGAGCAGTACAATTATTCAATTTGTATTGGTGTTAGAAAACCTATTGTTTCATTGGAAAGACTTCTGTTCATTAAATATGCACTATCTGGAAGCCTATGAGCACTGCAATATTATAATCAACTTTCCAGTCAGAAACTAAATAAATCTCAATAATAAACAAGATATTGAGTGTACCGACACCTTCAGATGCTTTTAGGAGATATTCCAATTACAGTAAAGTTCCCATGGCTCCCAAATACAGATAATATGGTATGCATCAATAGTACTAAAGCTCTGGTTATCCAACTTTCTAAAAAAAATACAAATGATGAAAACTAATTTCATCTCTGTTTGGTGGCTTTGTGTGGTTTTAAATAGGAGAAAGTTAAAATAGCAACAGTCTTATTATCTTTCAAGCCTTTCTCAGTTCAATGCCCTGTTCTTCTTTGTAATCACAAGTCTTATTATCCTATTTAGCCTAATAATAACAAAAAAGAGATTATTTGATATTTTATCTTACCACATGGTATCTGGAAGGACAAATTAAGGGAAAGTGGAAGGTTCTGTAGACCTTGAAAATCCCCTACCCCATATTTTGTATCACTGGATTTTTGTACCTTATTGGAGTACAGTTTTACTGCTTATAAGGTTTTGTAGGATTCAAAGCATCCTACAATTACTTCATGGGTGAGGTCCATTTTAACTTGTATTTCTGTCTTTGCAAATTAAAAATTCCTAACATCCCCACTATGTTAAAAGTAAACATGACTATATTTCAAATGACCTTTCACAATTGAAAGTTAAATAAGAATGTCCACCAGAAACAAATGTCCGCATGATTGAATTTACTCACATATAATTACAGTTTACTTAAATAAATGTTTCAATTTGAAAATGCATTTCAAGGAA
>PVKA01035186.1:0-10350 GCA_004027165.1 Ctenomys sociabilis
TTTTTTTTTTTTTTTTTTTTTTTTTTTTTTTTTTTTTTTTTTTTTTTTTTTTTTTTTTTTTTTTTTTTTTTTTTTTTTTTTGTCTTTTTTGAGACAGGGTCTCGCTATGCAGTTCAGGCTGGCTTTAAGCTCACTTTGTAGCTCAGGCTGGTCTCGAACTCACAACAATCCTCCTGCCTCAGCCTCCCGAGTGCTAGGATTACAAGCATGCGCCACCACGCCCAGCTTGCAAACTGTTTTCATAATGTTTTGGTATCAGAAGGTGCATACATGATATTATACTTACAGACATTATTATAGCATATGTCTCATCAGTAAATTAAGAGAGTGTAGCTGTTTGCATATCTTATTTTTTATACCTGAATTACATTAAAGATTCAATAATTAATACTTTCTACCTTATTATTTTCCTAGCGGTTGCCCATAGTACTAGAAGCCGACATAATATCCTGTCCAACCACCATTAGTGCAAATCTTGCCTTCATAGAATTATGTAGAAGCACGGCGTTATCTATCCCAACTGTACTGTCCATACACACACCTCATGATTCTTCCTTTCTATACCCCTTCCTTTGTCTACACCTGTCAAAGATGGGCACTCCATCGTCATTCAACTAACTTAGGTGTTTGAACTCGATGACACAAACAGTCCAGCTGGCATGTATTTTTAATAGCACTCCCTTTCTCAAAATAGCCTAGTTTGTGTGAAAAAGTCATGTGCCTCCTTTGTGCTGCACAACTTCTAGTGCCCCTTCCATCATAAAATGCCCACTTCTGTGAGCTCACCATGAAGCCATTCCAGCCTTAAATGTCCTCCTCCCCTCACCTAGCGGAATGTGGATGTGGAGGCCCTTTTGTCACCACCTGAAGCCCTAGAAAGTTCAGAAAAAGGAACAAAAGGGAGTGGTGTCTCGGTCAGAGTCTTGTTAATGTGAGTGAGGTGGTCATGACTGATCAGATGCTACATCTTAGAGGCAGGGTTGGGGCTCATGATTCTAAAGTCTTGGCAAGGACACAGGTGATTCTAACTTTGGTCTGTAGATCTCATTTTGAGTATTAAGCTTTAAAGTTTGAACAATAGGGGGAGCTTTACATTTAATTTATATTGTGGAGGACCATCAAGACCATTCCTCCAGTTCAATCCCCTGGTCTGCCGTTTAGGCCTCACACCCTGGGCTATGTTGAGGCTACAGTTGAGACTGGGCATGGTGACACGCACCTGTAATCCCAGCGCTTCGGAGGCTGTAAACAGGAGGATCACTACAAGTCCAATCTACTCAGTGAGACTGTGTGTCCTGTACATCCTGTCCTAAAATTTAAAAAAAGACCACTCCTAAGCTGGGTGTGGTGGCACATGCCTGTAATCCCAGCACTCGGGAGGCTGAGGCAGGAGGATTGTTGTTGAGTTCGAGACCAGCCTGAGCTACAAAGTGAGCTTAAGGCCAGCCTGAACTGCAGTGAGACCCTGTCTCGAAAAGACAAAAAAAAAAAAAAAAAGACCACTCCTCCTGAAAGAAGACAATTTACATCCATTTGGGTTCACTTTGCACTACTTCTGCATACTTCTGATGCATGGGGCTGGGCTAGGATGATACTGAACCTTCAATGCAAAGGGTCTATCCCAGGCACCAATGTATAGCCTTTTAAGCAAAGGAACAAATCTGTGCAATATCACCTAAAGCTCCTTCCTACTAAGTGTGAACTAGGCTAAGAGACTCTGTGCTGTTGGCTGGCACGGAGCCTCTAGAAAGAGGCAGTGATGTCCCATGGCAAACAAGACCAGCATCAGAGCTAAAGCACCAGACACAAAATACAAGATAATTCCTCAAACTTTTATCATGCAGATTCTTCCAAACATAGAGGCTATTTGTTACCAAAATCCAGCACTCTTTCTGCATACCTCTGTCTGCATATTGCAGAGGTGATATTGTGCTTCCTACCTAGCTCAGCTCACAGAGTTCAAGTAATATTAGCCATTTTCACAGTCAGTCCTCACAGTCACTCAGAGCCACTGCCTTTTTCATGAATTAATAAAACCTGGGTTTAGCCCTAGGTTGTGGGCTTTTTTTTTCTCGGCCTTCATTCTACCTGGATTTAGGACCCCCTTGTTCCCCACAACTTTAGAAATATGTCTTTTTTTTTTCTCTCTGTAGGTTGCATTGGAAATGGTAGATTAGAACTTACTTGCAGAAATTCCAATAAGTTTTCCCTGGGATTACAATTTATAAATTCTGTACTGTGATGTGATTCAGGCACTTATACACAATGAAGGGTCAAATCACTAGAGGCAAAACCTTTTTTGGGCTTAGTGTTTCAGAAGTTTCGGTCAGTGGTGGTCTGGTATAGTTGCTTTTAGCCCTGTGGGGAGGCTAGATACCATCACAGACGTATATGAAGAAGAAATATTCACCTCAGGGAGGCCATAAAAAGAGGGCTGGTGTCCCAGTCCTCTCAAGGGTATGCCCCAGTGCCCTGACTTCCTTCACTAGGCCATACCTCCTAAGGGCTCCAGCACTTTCCAGTGGGGCAATAGGCTGGTGAGCAAGGGATGGGGCGGGGCATTTAAGATCCCAACTCTAGCAGAAGAATGCAGCAGAAAAAAAAGTCTGGAGCAGAGCAAACTGTTAGAGCATTTAGTTCAATAATGAGGTTTTTACATTGCTTGTCTCTTTTACACTGGAACCTCTAACTTCGTTTCACATCTCTCAGGATGTGTGCATTTGCTTAGTTGCCCCTCTGTGATCTGCTTGGCATGAAAAGCTGCATGCTTCTTCTCTCTCCCTGTTTATCTGTCCTGCACAGAATGTCACTTCATCCCACATTCATGTGCAAAGCCAGCAGTCACTCCTAAACAACCACCAATTAAAGTCCATATGCAACATACCAGGTTAAAGATTGATGCACCAACAGAGGTAAGAGAGTTTTTCCTCTCCATTTCTGTCCAGGTGAGATACCAACAAATGAACTGGTAAGTGCTTCCCTGGCAAGCGCAAGGGCCTGAGTTCAATCCCTGGTTC
Organism: Ctenomys sociabilis; assembly: GCA_004027165.1. Taxonomy (NCBI): domain Eukaryota; kingdom Metazoa; phylum Chordata; class Mammalia; order Rodentia; family Ctenomyidae; genus Ctenomys; species Ctenomys sociabilis. The sequence continues at coordinate 3,018 of PVKA01035186.1, forward strand.
CACAAAAAAAAAAAAAAAAAAAAGAAAGAAAAAGAAAAATGAACTGATACAGACAATTTAAAAAGATGAACCTTACAAGCTTATCACATCCCAAGATACCCCAGGAAGACAAGCACCCAGTACCAAGGGCAATTACAAACATACATGCCCCTGTTCAATGGGGACAGGACCAATGGGCTTATAGCAGTTATAGAGGAAGAGTAGGTGATATTTAGGACAGATAGGCCTCCAACACTGCCAGGAGCTAAATTAAATCTTTCTTCCTGTCAAGTATTATATCTGAGCAATGGGAAAGCAAACTTTACAGAAGATTGGTAACATCTTCTGGTTTGGAAGAGGAGTTTGGAAAGATTTGGAAATCCATACTAAAGTAGCCCTAAAACACTATAAACAAAGCTTGACATCTGATTCTGGTCAGCGCTCAGAAGACCAGGGTGCTGATAAAAATGCAGATGGTAAAGACTAGGCTCAGTTACTTAAGAACAGGGATCCTCTGATTATTGGACTTGAGATAGTATACTCTTACTGAAAACTTGCCTACGCTTTACTCATGTCCTTAGACTATACAGTGGACTAAGATTCAGGGCAGTGACTAATTAATCAGGGGGAGAAATTTCAAAGGAGCCAAACACTGAGGCTGTGGTATGGGCACTGATAGCAAGTTTTAGCCAGAATTACAATGTGAATTGGGGCAAAAGGAAGAGCAAAACAGTTTGAAAGCTTAAGTTTTGGCCTGGAAGGAACTATGGGTAAAGTTGGGGCCAAAGAAGACATGGCTCCTAAAAAGATTAGCACTATTGAAAAGAAAGCAAGGACCGGCAAGATAGCTCAGTAGATTAGCCCTGCTTAGCAAGCACAGGGAATCCCCAGCAGAACTGTCGCACTGCCCCCACCCCCAGCAGTTTTCTTCAGAAAGTCAGAGGTGTGCTGAGCTAGCCACTAAGACTAGCTGTGGTAGTGCATACCATACTTGTAATCCCAGCACTGTGGAGGCTGAAAACAGGAGGATCACTACAAGTCTGACCTGTGTAAAGAGACTCTGTACCAAATGCATCAAAAAAACAAAAAAGAAACCCAAGGACCTACTTTGTACAGGAAGAAGAAAAAAGATGCCTTGAAGACATTTTCAGGAATCAGCAAGTTTCCCCACCACCACCACCTCAAGCTCAAGGTTCAAAAATGTCAGCCTGACTTTTGAGAAGAGAGTTCCTGGCACCATTGCTCCAAAAGGGTCCCTAGGAAATTGGTTTTCCTGGACTGACTTTACTGGGCTTGACCATTCATATACTCAGAGTCTCCTATAGCCATGGTCTAAGGAGACCTGGCTGCTATGCAAGCCACTGACAGTAAACCATGGCATCATCCATATGGCTTGAATTCACTAGCATGCAGAATGTAAGAGCCATAGGGTTAAGGAAGTTTCCAGCCAGACATGGTGGTATATGCCTGGAATTCCAGCCTTTCAGAGGCTGAGGCAGGAGGATCACTATGATTTAAAGGCTACCCTGGGCTGCATATGGAGACCTGATCTCAAGAAAGCAAAACACAAAACAAGAGTTTGGGGAGATGGCTCAGTGGAATAGGCACTTCCCTGGCAAGTGCAAGGGCCTGAGTTCAATCCACTGTTCTGTGAAGAAAAAAAAACCAATGAGCAAGGCCAAAGGAGTAGGGCCAGTCATGCCCTTTCAAACTCATTATCATAATGTTCCTTACATGCCAGAAGTAGGATTTAATATTTGCCCTACTGATCTTTGGGTTTTTTTTGTTTTTGTTTTGTTTGTTTGTTTGTTTTGGCGGAACCAGGGATTGAACTCAGACACTTACACTTGCCAGGGAAGATTTATTCCACTGAGCCATCTCCCCAGCCCCTTTGGTTTTGGTTTTTTGAAGCAGTGTCTTGCTAGGCAGTTTGGTTCTTGAATTTTCTGTGCAGCCCAGGATGGCAATCTTTTCTCAACCTTCCTGAGTGCTAGAGTTCCAAGCATGTGCCACCACACCTGGCCCAAGCAAGCTGGTTGCTTTGCTTTGATTCCTTTCTATTCCCCTAATCCTCCATCTTGAAAGGGAATGTTTTGTGTGTGCCATTGTGTCGCTGAGATTATGTAACTTTTTCAGGGATTCACAGGTTAGCATTTGCCTTGAGTCTCTGAAGAGACCTGGTCTTAAAGTTTTGAAGAATGCCTGAGTTATTGAGACTTTGGAAAAAGAGATTATTTCATTTTGAGTTGTACTCAATGTAGTTGTATTATGTTAGGTGAAATTATGAATTTGCTGTTGTCTTTACTTGGAAATGAAGCATGATAGAAGGAGAAGAGTTTGGATGTGATGTTAGAAAAGGGTGGACTATGACTTTTTTTTTTTTTTTGCAGGACTGGGGATTGAACTCAGGACTCTGTGCTTGCCAGGCAAGCGCTTATTCTACTGTGCTATCTCCCCAACCCCAAGGATTATGACTATTAATGCTGATATGTGAACTTCATTAGATTAAAAAACGCCTAACATATTAATAAAGTACACTTTCTGGTGTGTCTGGGTGTGTCTGGTATGGAATCCTTGGGTACTATCTATTTTTTTTCCTCCATTGCTTTCTAGTAGAGTTTCCTGCTCTGCTTTCTAGCTGCAGTGCTCTTCCCCTGTGAGGTTTCTCTCTTGAGGCCTGCTAATATACTGAACACAAATTGTGAACCAATTTTCCTCTCTTAAGTTATGTCAGATATTGTGCTTCAGCTAGGAGAAAACTACTACATGAGCCAAATCAATTTTTATTCATTATACATCACTCAGTCAGTGGTGCTGTCATACAAACATAAAACAGGCTGATAGAACTATTGCAACTATAAATTTATGGTTAAGGAGAAATTCGTTCTTCCCCAATACTACCTACAGTGGGGTAGGAGGATAGAAAGTTGAAGGTCAGCCTGGGCTACATAATGAGACTTTATTTTAAAAAACAAACAAACAAAACTTAGATGAATATTCATTTATTTATTTATTTTTGGTACTTGGGATCAAACGCAGGACCTAACATTTTCCAGGCAGACACTTATGCCACTGAGCTATCTCCCTGGCCCTTGAATGGATTTTGTAAACTGACTTTATATTACAGTTTTCTGTATGATAGCACTATTTTATTTAGCTATTGTTACTAACTTATGCACACACAAACACACACAACCCCCCCAAATTACATGACTTGATGATTTCAAGCATGATTATAAGTCTCTAATGGTAAAATCACATACCATGATTAGAAAAGTTGTCATGTAAGATTTTGTTGCTGTTGTGCCTGCCTTCTGTCACAGTCCCACGAAAATAAAAAGTTCTGGAGAGAAAATGTTAGATAATTGTACTTCATTGATTTATTCTTTTTCCAGTATGAAGTATGGAATCCAGGACTGCACACGTGCTACACAGGCACTTCTTAATCACTGAGCTACACCTCCAGTCCCAGAATTTTAAAAAACATCTTAAAGACGAAAGCCAGCTTTTAATTGTATATTTGAGCCGGGCGTGGTGGCACATGCCTGTAATCCCAGCACTCGGGAGGCTGAGGCAGAAGGACTGTTGTGAGTTCAAGACCAGCCTGAGCTACAAAGTGAGCTTAAGGCCAGCCTGAACTGCACAGTGAGACCCTGTCTCAAAAAGACAAAAAAAAAAAAAGTATATTTGAATCCATGGCAGTAGCTGGAAACTGATATTTTAACATGTTCAGAGGCATCCCCTCCATTTATTAAAGCAAAATAAAAATAAGTACAGTGATATTTAAAGAGATCAAAGTTATCCCAGAATTAATCTTGGAGTCAGGTGTGTGAATGTGTGTGTGCAAGTGTATAAGGAGGAAATCGCTCTCTCTTATTAGCCAATGTTTGCAGTGCATAATACATTACTTGTGTGGAGCAGACACATGTGCACAACATGTCTTCCTTTTCACCCCACTCCTCTCCCTTCACTACCCCTCCCCTCATCTCTTGACCCCCTTCTCATTTGAGAAAGATCTATCTCCCACTTTCTATTATCTATCTTTTATTTTGCTATTTATTATTCTGCAAATTCATAAGTTCAAATTGTGACAGTTGCCTTTAATTAATAGGTTGCTGATGTCACCTTGTAATAGACAGTACTAAAGTTCATTTCCACACTCAAAGTAATTAGTTGATGGCAACAATTAAATAGAAAACACCCTGATAACTAATTAGTAACTTCAGTGTACTCTGGCCTCTGTTGAAAATAAAATTCCCGGGGCCAGGGAAAGAATAAGCACTTGCCTGGCAAATGCAGCGTTCTGAGTTCAATCTCTGGCACCACAAAAAGAAGAAAAAAAAAAAAAAGGACCAGCCTGGGCTACAAAGTGAACTCAAGGCCAGCCTGAACTGCATCGTGAAACCCTTCTCAAAAAGACAAAAGAAAAAAAGATAGCAAAAATAAAATTCCCTTCAACTCAGTTATTTTTCTATTCATCTCCTCCTGACCACAAGGGAAAATACTCTCCTTGCCAAACTAAAGTTAACTGAACAAATCTAGAAATGCTCAGCATAATTCCTGGTTACTACTATTTGTATTGTTCTCTTTCTCGTCTTCTTTCTTCTTCTTGTTCTTCTTTCTTCTTCTTCTCCTTCTCCTTCTTGTTCTTCCTCCTCCTCCTCCTCCTCCTCCTCCTCTTCTTCCTCGTTTTCCTCTTCCTCCTCCTCCTTCTTTTCTTGGGACAGGGTCTTGCTGTATAATTCAGGCTGCCTCTGAACTTACTATATACAACTAGGCCTGTCTCAGACTTGTAGCAATCCTCCTGCCTCAGCCTCCCAGTACTCCAAATACAGGTATGCACCATCATGCCCAACTCATATTATTATTTGATAAAAACTTCTAAATTTTACTTACATTGAAACCCGTTATATATATATATATATATATATATTTTTTTTTTTTTTTTTCACTTTGGGAGAAGCCTCAAAATAAATCCAAGAGAAATGGTAACTTATTCTTGACCATGAGTAAATAATCAAGTAAAATTAATTTTCTTCCTGGTCTTCTGATGGAATCCCAGGAGCCCACAGAGGACACAAGATGTAATCAGAGATCCCTAAGTCTTCTTTGAGGCTTTTCAACTTGGGGAATCAAATAATAAATGCTGGTGAGGTTATCGGGGATAATGAACCCTTCTACACCATTGTATAAACTCATGCAACCCCTGTGAAAATCAGTATGAAGATTTCTCAATAAATAAATAAATAAATAAAACTAGAAATTCCATTCTATCCAGTCATTGACTTTCTAAGGATCTTCCTGAAAGAGTTGGAAGATATCATATTAGTATACATACCCGTGTTTATAGAAGCACAATTTATAACTACATCTTGGAAGCAGCCTGTATATTCACCAACAGAGGAACAAATAAAGAAAATAAAGTATTTAGGCTGAACACAGGTGGATCACTATGAGTCTGATCTATGTAGTGAGATCCTGTAGACCCTGTCCTAAAATACAAAAAAAAAAAAAAAAAAGTATTTACTTATAGGTGGGAGAGCTTGTTGGGCTAAGAACCTGCTTGGCAAGCACAAGGACCCAGGTTCGATTCCCAATACCACATGCCGTGCTGGCCCAGGCCCCAGTCGTGGTGGTACAAACCTGTAATCCCAGTACTAGGGAGGCTGAGACAAGAGGATCACAGTAAGTCTGAACTGCATAGCAAGACCCTGTATCAAATAAATAAATATTTTTAAAAAGAAAATATGTATGAAAAACACTAGGCAATAAGATAGACTTGTGTCATTTGTAGGAAAATAGATGTACCTCAAGACCATAATTTATGTGAAATATCATCAGTCACACAGCTTAAATATTGCATGTTCCTCTTACATGAGAAATCCAAGGGATAAATAAAGAGTAAAATAAAAAATAGATAATAAGAAACAAGGAGCTAGATCTTTTGCAAAAGGGAAGGGGAAAAGCTGGGACAGCGGCGCGCATCTGTAATTCTAGCACTCAGGAAGCTGAGGCAGGAGGGTCACCTGACTTCAAGGCCAGACTCAGGTACATAGACCCTGTCTTAAAAAAAAAAAGCCGGGCGTGGTGGCGCATACCTGTAATCCCAGCACTCAGGAGGCTGAGGCAGAAGGATTGTTGTGAGTTCAAGACCAGCTTGAGCTACAAAGTGAATTTAAAGCCAGCCTGAAATGCATAGTGAGACTCTGTCTCAAAAAGACCAAAAAAAAAAAAAAAAAAAAGATAGAGAGAGAAAGAAAAGTAAAAAGAAGATACTGAGAGATGAAAAGGGGGTGAAAGTGAGGTGAATAATGGGATGAAAAAGAAATGTGTATGTACATATATCAACCAATGTAATCATGTTTATAACATACTCTAATAAAAATTAAACAATCTTTAGTCATATATGTTCTGTAAAGTTACAGTCTTAGGCTCTGCCTTTCAGGTACCTTTCCCTCTTGGGAAGGCTTCAATGACTGCACTTTTTAGAAAAGTCTTGTACAGAAAAATATTTCCACAAGCAGATAAATTCCTGGCCCATTAAAACCCAATTTCCCAATTGCTACTATTTGTACTACTTTCTAGCTACACTGTTCTTCAACTATTTATATAAAATCATCATAACCTATGCTATAGTTTGTGTCTAGATGTCCCCCCAGACCTCATGCTGTCATGGGGTCGGGCTTCTAGAGTTTTGATTGATTCACGATCTAATGCTAGGATTATAGGTGTGAGTGCTAAATCACTCTGGGGTGGGCCACCTGTATCCAATATAAGGGCAGGAAAGAGGCTTGCTCTGGCTGCTCCTCCCCTTTTGCTCTTGATGCTGTACTGTTTTCCACCACCACAAATTGTTGTCCTCTGCCCTGTGCCACTCTGCCTTGGAGCCTGCTGAGTATGAACTGAAACCACCACAAACCATGATCTAAATAAACCTTTCCTTCCTTAATTTTCAGTGTCAAGTATTTTGTCTCAGCAAAAAGTAACAAGATACCCTAGTACATTAGTTTTAGTTAGGACCAAAACTTAATTAACTTGCTTAAGACAGGTATCGAGAGCCACTTTAGGGCTGGGGAGATGGCTCAGTAAAATAAGCACTTTCCTGGCAAGCGCAAGTGCCTGAGTTCGATCCCCAGTTCCACCAAAAAAGAAAAAAAAAAAAAAAATACCAGCAGCTCAAGAGCCATTTTATTGTCCACAGATGCCAGCCACTGAAGTATTCACTGGGTTCAGATGCTATTGGTCTTGTGGATTTAGGGAAGGCAAGGCCACACCTTCCTTGTGCCCATGTAGATTTTCCCTGACATGTGCAAATCTGTGTACCCTTCATCTTAGGAAAGCAGGAAGGGGCAGT
>PVKA01035186.1:10450-22938 GCA_004027165.1 Ctenomys sociabilis
AAAAAAAAAAAAAAAAAAAAAAAAAAAAGACAAGACATTAAGCTGCAATGGACTTGTTTCCATAAAACTTTCTGTTGTCTAATGGGCCCTCCCAGCACACAGGAGGTTGAGGCAGGAGGATCACAGCCAGTTCAAGGCTGGTCTGGACTATGCAGCGCCACAGCAGTTGGGTTCCAGTTTCGTGGGTCGCGAGCCCCAGCAACGCCCGGCTGGGCAGTTCCTCACCGCCGCCCCGGAGCTGTGGCCATCGAGAGAAGAGAGCAAGCCGAGGTCAGCGCCTCGCCAGGCCGTGGGAGGAGGCTGAGGGGGCAGGTCGCAGCCGACTGAGGGACTGCAGGAGTCAGCTTGAGCGCCCCGCTGACGTCATTGGCCCACCCACCGCACTAAGAAGACCGAGGACCGCCAGGCAGGAAGCAGGGTTTGCTCAGGTTTGGAAGGAAGAATCTTCCGGCTGTGCCTTTTATATAGGAGAGTGGCGAACCGGAAGTAGCGTCATAAACGCGCTGCCGAGCAGGGGTCCCCCTGCTAGTGGCTGCGCCAGAATCGTGGAGGGAGATGCTGGTGGCGGACGCGTACTTGAGTGACTGTTAAATTGTGTGACAGAAGTGAGTATTTTTCCGGTCTGGACTATTTTTCTTGTCAGAAAATTTAAGGCAATAAGTAAAGGACTAGAAGGACGTTGAGATGGAGAAGAAATAAGTATCAGTGGGCTCAGTAACCGTCCGCTCCGGGACCATCCACCCTGGACTCAGATTGCCTAAACTGAACTGTAAGAACTTAATGCCAAAAGGTCCTTAGGACTGCTTCATATGAAACTATTTCCAGTATTTCATCATTGGACTTTTTAAAATACAGAAGAAATGAAGCAATTTTGAACATCTTTGAATATATTTTCAGTAAACACTAAGTAACTTGTTTCAACCGCTTTAAGGAACAGAGACTTTAACTGTTACTGACTGGATGGAGTTTTAAAAAACCTGTTCCTCTGGATAAAAAACTGGAGATCTCACTGCAGCCATGGCTTTCTCGAATTACAGCAGTCTGAATCGAGCTCACCTAACTTTTGAATACCTGCACACAAATTCAACCACTCATGAATTCTTATTTGGCGCTCTTGCTGAACTGATTGATAATGCAAGAGATGCTCATGCCACCAGAATAGATATTTATGCAGAAAAGCGAGAAGACCTTCGAGGGGGATTTATGCTCTGCTTTTTGGATGATGGGGCAGGGATGAATCCCAGTGATGCTGCCAGTGTTATTCAGTTTGGGAGATCAGCCAAACGAACACCTGAGACCACCCAGATTGGGCAGTATGGAAATGGGTTAAAATCAGGCTCAATGCGCATAGGCAAGGATTTTATCCTTTTCACCAAGAAGGAAGGTACCATGACTTGCCTGTTCCTGTCTCGTACTTTTCACGAGGAAGAAGGCATTGATGAAGTGATAGTCCCATTGCCTACCTGGAATGCTCAGACCCTGGAACCTATTACAGAAAATATGGAGAAGTTTTCCATTGAAAATGAACTTATTTACAAGTATTCTCCCTTCCACACTGAGGAGAAAGTGATGAGACAATTCATGAAGATTCCTGGGGATAGTGGAACACTGGTGATCATCTTTAATCTCAAACTCATGGATAATGGACAGCCTGAGCTAGACATAACCTCAAATCCAAAAGATATCCAGATGGCAGAGATTCCCCCAGAGGGCACAAAGCCAGAACGTCGTTCCTTCAGAGCCTACACATCTGTGCTCTACATTGATCCCCGGATGAGGATCTTCATCCATGGGCACAAGGTGCAAACCAAGAGGCTCACCTGCAGTTTGTACAAGCCCAGGATGTATAAGTACATGTCTAGCCGTTTCAAGACCCGTGCAGAGCAAGAGGTGAAAAAAGCAGAGCATGTAGCATGGATTGCTGAAGAGAAGGCCTGGGAAGCAGAGAGCAAAGCTCGGGCATTAGAAATACATATAGGTGGCAGTCTCTCACGGGACTCCAAGGTGATGTTACGACAGGTCCAGCACACTGCCATCAACCTTCGCAGAGAAGCTGACATCAAAAAGAGGATCAAGGAAGCCAAGCAGCGAGCTCTTAAGGAACCTAAGGAACTGAGCTTTGTTTTTGGGGTCAACATTGAACATCGAGACCTAGATGGCATGTTCATCTACAACTCCAGCCGCCTGATCAAGATGTATGAGAAAGTGGGCCCACAGCTGGACGGGGGCATGGCCTGTGGTGGGGTTGTTGGGGTTGTTGATGTGCCCTACCTGGTCCTGGAGCCTACACACAATAAGCAGGACTTTGCTGATGCCAAAGAGCTCCGGCACCTACTGAGGGCGATGGGGGAGCACCTGGCCCAGTACTGGAAGGACACTGGTATCGCCCAACGTGGAATCATCAGATTTTGGGATGAGTTTGGCTACCTTTCTGCCAAGTGGAACCAGCCCCCATCCAATGAGCTACATTATAAACGCAGGAGAGCTATGGAAATCCCAACCACCATCCAGTGTGATATGTGTCTGAAGTGGAGGACTATCCCCTTCCAGTTGAATTCAGTGGGAAAAGACTACCCTGATACTTGGGTTTGCTCCATGAACCCTGATCCTGGGCAGGATCACTGTGAGGCCTCTGAACAAAATCAGAAGTTTCCACAGGGAATATTCAAGAAAGACCCAAAGAAACAAAAGCAGCTGTCAGAGAAAATTCGCCAACAGCAGGAAAAGCTGGAAACCCTTCAGAAAACCACTCCTGTCCCCTCCCAAGATGACTTGAATAAATTGCCCTTGGAGGTGACAGCCAGACCTTCTTCTGAGAAACCTCCTTGCAAAACACAGTGTCCTAGATCACCACCTTTACCTGCTGTGATCAGGAACACCCCAAGCACACCTTCCCTACAAGTTCCCAGAACAATTAACCAACCTCAAAAGATTCCTGTCAGCAGTCTTCCAAAGACCCCTATATTAGCATCCTGGACAAAGCCTAGTCCCTCCAATCCACTTCAGTCACCCAAAGTACCCCCAAAGCATGCTGATACCCCATTCAAGACTGAATGCAAGACCCCTCCTTCAGTGCGGCCAGTGCCCAACTCCAACAGCCCTAGGGAGATCCCTGCAACCAAAACCATCACAACTCCAGCAGCCAAGAAGTCAAAGCCGCCTATTAAACTCCCCCGGGCTACCACTGGTCAGAAGCGAAGTCTTCAGGTCTCTGATGAGGAAGAGGTTGGGAGAAAGAAGGAAAGGCACAAGCGGGGCAAATTTGATGTGAAGGAGGAAAATAAATCAAAAGAGCTGTTAGAAGGGTCTGGGAAAGAGGACTTAGCTGACCTCAAAAGGGCTCATGAAGATATAGGGCTTCATGTGGAAGTACGTGTGCACAAGAAGTGGTGCAGAGGCCATGTCAAAGCCATGGAGGTGACCAAGAATATGGTGTGGTGGAAAGTGAAATTTGAACATAGGCCAACAGATACAATTCCAAGAACACACTGGGTGAAAAAAGACAGTAAAAATGTACGGCTGATAAAGCCTCCTTCAGAGTATCAGCGCCTCACCACACAGCCAGAGGATAGGAAAGAAAAGGAGGCTGTGGTACCTCAGCAGGCTATAGCCATGAGAGAGCCCTGTATCCCAGACTATGCCCATACCAATCCTGACGCCACTGCTGTGAGTACCAAGCATGAAACCATAGACCTCCTGGTCAAGATGCTCCAAGATTGCTTACAGTATTTCCGACCTTCGGGCTTTTACATGTCCAAAAAGGAGCTGAGAACTATTAATGTAGACAAGCTAATATCTTTTCCTCTGGAAGAGTACTTCAAGAAATATGAAGCAAGCTTGCAGAACCTGTGCCATTCCTACGAGAGCCGTGCCAACTTGAGGGCAGTGGCCTCTGAGGAAAGCCTGCACACAACTGAGAGGAAGCTCCAAGAGGCACAAGAGAAGTTGCAGAAGCTGAGGGCCAACATCATGGTATTCCTGCAAAAGGATGCAGACTTCAGAACAGAGGATGAGGTGGATGCCTACATCGAACGCCTTGTCACCAGTGTGAATCTGAGGCCCTGGAGCCTGAGGTCAGCTCTCTTACCCACCCGCCCCTCGGCAGGTCAATTCTAGCAAGAGGGACTCCATTTTTGGGTTTATGGACTTGCCTTTGATTTGATTCATGTGAGATGTGTGCTTTTGAAGGAGAAGATAATTCATCAATTCTTTCAATCTTCCTAATTTCTGTTTTTAAAGGAAAACAAATAAAAATATCACAAAGGCATAAGACAAACTAAAGCTTGTTTTCTTTCATTTTGCTTTTGTTCAGTAGCAGAACAAGTCACATACTGAGATAGATATAATTTAAGTTCCAAGCTGTGGTTCAAAGTTTTATAAAAGAGCATTTAGCACATTAACAAAAAGAATTTAACATATTCTCTTCCCATGTAAATTATATCAAAACCAGAAGTAAAAATGTTACCTAGAAAGTAGCATAAAAGAAAATGAAGGCCAGGCATGGTATTGTACAACTGTAACCAGAACACTCAACAGGCTGAGGCAGGAGAATCACATCTGAGGCTAGCCTGGGCTACATAGCGAGACCTCAAAAAAACAACAGCCAGGCGTGGTGGCGCACGCCTGTAATCCCAGCACTTGGGAGGCTGAGGCAGGAGGATTGTTGTGAGTTCAAGACCAGCCTGAGCTACAAAGTGAGCTTATGGCCAGCCTAAACTGCATAGTGAGACCTTGTCTCAAAAAGACAAAAAAAAAAAAAAAAAAAAAAAAAAAAAAAAAAAAAAAAAAAAAAAAAAAAAAACCCTACACTACCACACAGTATAAATTTATAAGCAATAGCTGTTCCCTGGATTCACAGTCTGAAGGCTGAAAAATTTAAGAGTTGAGTATTGGCATCTGGCAAGGTGTATATATATATATATATATATATATATATATATATATATATATATATATATATATATCCTATAAAACCTTGGGTTCAATCCCAGTACCACAAGTCAGAGATGGAGGGAGGGAAAGATAGAAACAGAAAAGGGTGGTTATGGTGGTGCATGCCTGTAATTCCAGAACTCAAGAGGCTGAGACAGGAAGATCACTGTGAATTCCAGGCTATCCTGGACTACATAAGTGAACTCAAGGTGGCCTGCACTATATATTGAGATCCTGTCTCAGAAACAAAACACGGAACAGGAAATTGAGAACACACACGTCTTGGCACTTGCAGTGTTGTATTATCCTGCACCACATTGAGACTCTGCCTGCAAAAAAAGCCATCATCACATTAAGCCCCTAGAATTTGTACTTGCAGAACCGTAAGTCAAAATGAACTTTATAGTCTACCCTGCCTCAGGTATTTCATTATAGTAATGAATAATGAGTAAATACTGTATGCATTTTTAGTGATTAAAAGAAGACAGAAGTCCAGCCTACTTTCAAATGAAAACTTTACTATACTTTATATGTATAGGGCAGAAGAAATTATATATATTTTCCTCTTTGTTTCATTAATTAGCTCTCAAAAGATTTGTCCTTTCATTTGCCCTTTCTCCATTTGCACAACATCAGTGGACTAAACAGCCCACCCACCCACTTAGTTAGATTGGTTTGCTTCCTGTTTTTCTGTTGCATTTTCTATTTTTCAGTTTTGTTTTGTTTTTTGTTTTTTGTTTTTTTTTTGTCTTTTTGAGACAGGGTCTCACTATGCAGTTCAGGATGGCCTTAAGCTCATTTTGTAGCTCAGGCTGGTCTCAAACTCACAATCCTCCTGCCTCAGCCTCCTGAGTGCTGGGATTACAGGCCTGCGCCACCACGCCTGGCTTCAGTATTCTTATTTTTCAGTTTTACCCATATAATTATCCAATCCAAATGCAAATAACTTTCTAACAACTTTGTGAAGATGGTAATTTATTTCCAAATACAACACGACAGCCAGTGTCACCGCACAATCGTGTTCACAGTGGCCACAGCCACCTCTCTGGCAGCAGCCCCACCACCAACTCACCAAATCCCAGCCCAGTGGCTGCTGGCTGGACAGGACATCTTCCATGCCATGCATTGTTCCAGGCAGACTGCCAATCAAACAGCTAGGGAAGAAACCTTTTCATTATGGGCCTGGTAGCAATCAGACATTGTCAGAAGTACACCAAACTACTATTTGCAAATGCCCCCTCCAGCGTCCTGTATGAGAAACATTTTAAAACTGAACTTTGAACTTCCACCTCACAGCTCTTGGGGCTTTGCAGTGCTCCTGTGGCCTTTGTCCTCACGTACCTGAGTCCCTCAAGGAAGGACTATAGCCTAACTTGTACACAAGCCAACTGAAAACCTACCTTAGGAGTTTGACCTTGTAACAAAGAGCTGAATCCCTGCTGATTACAGCAGCTGCACTTGTCAATCATGTCAAATAAGGCAAATGCCACGCTGCGCCAAACCTGCTTTCTATGTGCCTTGCTTCCACTGTCTTTACATCACTTTCCATTTCCTGCACATTACAAGCTGTAGTTTTCCTCTCTGGTAGAGGACTGACCAATTTACACACCTTTTTGTGTGTGTGTGTGTGCAATTATACTCTGAAGTTTTCCTTTCTATTTATTTATTATTTATTGTCTTTTTGAGACAGGGTCTCACTGTGCAGTTCAGGCTGGCCTTAAGCTCACTTTGCAGCTCACGCTGGTCTCAAACTCACAACAATCCCCCTGCCTCAGCTTCCTGAGTGCTGGGACTATAGGCATGCGCCACCACACCCAGGTGAAGTTTTCCTTTTTAAAAGCAGGAGACGAGATAGGCCTATCTGACAGCACTGTCAGAAAGTTACCTCTGTGCCATCTATATGCAGCAATTATGCCAAAAGATCCAGCCAACCACCAGGAGTTCAGAATCCACTTTGATAAGATACATCTCATTTGTAAGCAGAACAAAACACCTCTTATTCTATATTGGGTTTTCTGAACATTCATATTTGGGAAAGAGGCCATGAATTTGGGGATTTGGGGGGTTTGTATGCTTTTGAGGCAACATCTTGCTATGTAGTAGACACTGGCCTCCAATGCTCAGCACTCTACTTGCCTCAGCCTACCCTCAGATTACAGGAATATTTATTTAGCTCACACTTGGCCCTGGCTACAAATTATATAATGTGTCATCCAGCTTTCCTCAATTTAAAAGTTTAATTTAGCTCATGAGGGACCAGGGAGATAGCTCAGTGGCGTAAGTGCCTGCCTGGTAAGCTCAAGGTCCTGAGTTCAATTCCGAGTATCAAAAAAAAAAAAAAAAAGCCAGACATGGTGGCGCATGCCTGTAATCCCAGCACTCAGGAGGCTGAGGCAGGAGGATTGTTGTGAGTTCGAGACCAGCCTGCGCTACAAAGTGAGCTTAAGGCCAGCCTGAACTGCATAGTGAGACCCTGTCTCAAAAAAAAAAAGACATAATCCAACCAGTACTCAGACCCATAATCCCAACAGTACTCAGACCCATAATCCCAGTGGATCATGAATTGATCAAAACTGAAGAAGTCTGCCCCACGACTTACATGAGGTTTTGAGGGGACAACTAGACACAAACCATGGTAAGCTGGGACGCCAGGGAGATCAGTCCACTGGGGAGTACACCTACTCTATTGGCATGATTCAGTCACTTACTCAGGAGTCTTCAATCAAGGTTAACTCACACATTAAACACCTAAATATAGTTTCTGTATCAGAAGAATGGTATAAGCAACAAAAATTCACTTTCTCACAATTCTGAAAACTGAAAGATAAGGTGGAAGTGTAAGCAGGCTTGGCTTCTCTTGAGGCCTCTCTCCCATACTGTAGATAGCCACCTTCTTCCTTCATTTTCACATATTTTTTTTTTCCTATTCACAAGTATCTTTATGCTTTGACTTTTTCTCCTAATAAGGACACCTGTCTGGGGCCAGATAGATGGCTCAGTGAAATAAGTGCTTCCCTGGCAAGCGCAAGGGCCTGAGTTCAATGCCTGTTTCTACCAAAAAAAAAAAAAAAAAGGACACCAGTCATATTTGAATTGTCCATCCAAATAATTGTATCTTAACTTGGTTATCTGTGTGAAGATCTAAGTGTATCTCTTTTTTATTTACTTTTTTTTCTGGCAGAACCAGGGATTGAACTCAGGCCCTTGTGCTTGTTAGGGAAACACTTGTTCCATTGGGCCATCTCCCCGGCCCCAGCTCTGTAAAGATCTAACCTTTAAATAAATCACATTCTAAACTGCCAGTACTTGGGATTTAAACACTAAAGTTTTGGGATGGCACAGTTCAGCCCATAATAATGATGAGTACAAAATCAGGTACTGATAAGAATTTTTCTTTTTTATTTATGTATAAATTCATATAAATGAAGCACATAAAGCAATAATTGAAGTCATAAAATCTCAGTAAATAAGTGTAGGCAATTCAACTTTATATAATTATAAGTGTATTAGCCAGGTGTGGTGGTACATATCTGTAACCCAGCACTTTGTAGGCTGCTGCAGGAAGATTGCTGTAAGTTCAAGGCTAGCCTGAATGATATGAGACTCCATTTCAGGGGAAAAAAAAAAAAAAAAAAAAAATATATATATATATATATATATATACACACACACACATAACATATATATTAGTTAGCTTTCCCATTGCTGGGACAATTCACCTGGCATAATCTAACAAGAGAGAGAGAAGTTTCTTTTTAAAAATCTCATGATTTCAGAGGGCTCAGTCCGTGGTAAGCCAGCTGCAGGGCAACTCATCCAGGCAGAATTGCAGGGCAGAACAAAGCTGCTTAGTGCAGGGTGACTGGGAAGCAGAGCAGGGAGTGCCACCAGAGAGGCAGGTGTGAGGGGCCAGCTCTAGTACCCAGCATCAGGCCTCTATGACAACCCAGAAGCTCTCTTACCAATCCCCTGGGCAGTTTCCAAGCCAATCAAGTAGATACTTAACTATTACTTTTTTTTTTTTTTTGTACCAGGAATTAAACTCAGGATCTTGCACTTGCCAGGCAAGCATTTGTACCACTGAGCTATATCCCCGGCCCTTAGTTAACTATTACAATGTTTAAATACCTTAACATTTTCTGGATGGTGGCAGGATGTAGGCTTGTTTTTTTGTTTTTGTTTTTGTTAGAGGGAGGAGAGTCAGGCTGGGCTGCAACCTTGGAGACCAAAGAACCTACCAGCTGCTCAGATGAGCAAGTGATAAACCTGACTCCTCTCTGTGTGGGCAGACCTGCCTGGAAATTGTTGTGTTGTCTGTGGACTTCCGAGTTAGAAATTTTGGTTGTCATTAGAGAGACCGTGACCCTTCTCCTCCTGGCCCTGACCCCCTCAGTATTGATTTGTCACTGTGGTTATCATCATGAAACAAAACTTCCCTAAGCTCACATCGCCCTGTAAAATTGCTCATTCCTAAGATTTGAGTAACAAAAACCTTTATAATCTCCTTCACCCCAGCCTGGGCCCCTGGAGTGTGCCGAAACTTGAGACTGGGTGTGGTGGCGCACACCTGTAATCCCAGCTATTGGGAGGCTGTAAACAAGCGGATCACTACAAGTCTGATCTAGTAGTAAGACCCTGAACACCCTGTAGACTCTTCCCTAAAATACAAAATAATAACAACAATAATAATAATAATAATTTCCTACAAAGCAGTGTTTTTCAAGACCGAGAGACTGAAGGGCCAGGGATTGAGTTTAGTGACACAATGCTAGCCTGGCAAGCATGAGGTTGAGTTCGATTCCTGATTCTGAAAAAACAAAAATTTTTAAAAAGGCTCAATGTGAAAGCCCTCAGTTGTTTGATTTCCCCAGCACTACAAAGGAAAAAAAAAAAGTCATGCTTCATTTGGGACCAGGGAAACAGCTCAGCAGCGTAAAGGCCTGCCTGGTAGGCACAAGGTCCCAAGTTGAATCCCCAGTACCACAGGAAAAGAAAAAAGAAAAATTTAGGGCCGGCCAAATAGCACTGCGGATTAAACCGCCTGAAAGCAAGGCATGGACTGGAAGTTTGATCTCTAGGCCTGCTTGCGTTGGCCCCGCCCCTGGAGCACACTGAGATGGCAACTGAGATGGGCGTAGTGGCCCGCACCTGTAATCCCAGCACAAGGGAAGCTGTGAACAGGAGAATCACTGAGTCTAATCTAGTAGTGAGACCCTGAACACCATGTAGACCCTTCCCTAAAAACATACACACACAAAAAGACTGAGAGACAGCACTGTGGCACATGTAATCCCAGGGCTTGGGAGGCTGAAAAACAGGAAGGACCACTACAAGTCTGATCCACGTAGTGAGACCCTGTAGATCCTCTACTAAATACATTAAAAAAAAAAAAAAAAGAGCCAGGGATATAGCTCAGCAGACACAAGTACCTCCCTGGAAAGCTCAAGATCCTGAGTTTGAGTCCCTTCTCAGTACCAGAAACAAAAAAAACCAAACCCTTAAGACTATTGTCACTGGCTAGGTGGCTCCTAGCTTTCAATGATAATGGAAATTAAAACTGAAGTATGAATTTACACGAAAAAGCTTGAATTCTAAAGTAAGAGGAAAATGTTACGGAACTTAGTTTGAGGAATTAAATGGGCTCTCAGCAAAGAATGAAGAAAATTGGAAAGAACTCCAGCTTGAACAGCCAGAGGGGGCGCATTCTGATGAAAGGGGCCAAAGTTGCTGCCTTCAAAGGCGAAACAGCCCCTGGTGAGTGTCAGCGCAGCCCAGGCTTCCTGCCTCGGGGTGGCACCTGGCTTGGGGTGTGGCTCATCCCTTGCATGATTGCTGCTGTGGCGCCACCTGGTACTGTTGGTAATTTCTACTTTCCCTGTAATCCAGAGGATAAAGGGAAACTTCTGGGTGTTGCTGACTGTCCCTCATGCACCTGTTCTCCATCTCAACTGGGGCGTATGCAAATTCCAGGTGAATCAACCTTGTTTGCCCAGCTTTAAATAGATCCCCCTAAATTATCAACATGTCTATCTGCAGAGCCAAGAAAGGATTCGACCAAGAAAGGATTCGACCCAATAGATATAAGGCAACAACAGATACAAACCAAGCCTGGTGTGGCATCCACTGCTGTAATCTCAGGAGTGAGGCTGAGACAGGAGGATCACAGGGGGTTTGAGGCCAACCTGGGCTGCACAGTGAGCTTGAGTCCAGCCTGACCCACATAGCTTTTAAATCCTGACTAGCTTCAAAAGAAAGAGCCGGGCATGGTGGCGCATACCTGTAATCCCAGCACTCGGGAGGCTGAGGCAGGAGGATTGTTGTGAGTTCGAGACCAGCCTGAGCTACAAAGTGAGCTTAAAGCCAGCCTGAACTGCATAGCGAGACCCTGTCTCAAAAAGACAAAAAAAAAAAAAAAAAGAAAGAAAGCATACATTTCAAATGAGCTACAGAGCCAGGGTCCAGCACTCTGCCTGTCCCTCACCCTATATAGTGGTCTCTGACTATGTCATTATCAGAATTGCCATATTAAAAATGCTGGTGCCTTAGACGATATATAAAGGGAACTGAGCAAGGATGATTGGTTTCGCTTCCCTGAAAGAACTTCAGGGAACTTGCAGACAGCTTGGACGTCAGCTCCTGGCTTCCAGCTCAGACTCTTTGGCGTCTGCCTTGGATCCTTCAGCCTTCAATCACAGACTCGTCAGCCTTCTATCCCTTCTGTCACAGACCCATCACCCAAGTGATACAGGCTTGCATGGAGGCTGCAGTGAGCTCCAGACGCTGGACTGAATCCTTCAGTCTCCAGTATATAGATAGATATCCTCTGCATGCTTCCTTTTCCAACTCTGCAGCTGAACGTCATAAGCCAGTTTTGTAATTTCTTTTCTTTTTTCTTTCTTTTTTTTTTTTTTTTTTTTTTTTTTTTTTTTTTTTTTTTTTTTTTTTTTTTTTTTTTTGTCTTTTTGAGACAGGGTCTCACTATGTAGTTCAGGCTGGCCTTAAGCTCACTTTGTAGCTCAGGCTGGTCTCGAACTCACAACAATCCTCCTGCCTCAGCTTCCTGAGTGCTGGGATTACAGGCCTGCAACACCATGCCTGGCTTTCAGTTTTGTAATTTCTAATACATTTGTACATCTTGTATTATATCTGTTCCTCTAGTAAAATCCTGACTGTTACACTTAAAAAGAAAAAAAAAAAAAAATGCTGGTGCCCAGACCTTAGCTCTGAGGGTTCTCATTCACCGGATCTATCCTGAGGCTTAGGAAGCGATTTTTTAAATAAACCTTTTTTTTTTCCTCTCTCTTTAAACAGGGTGTTTATTGCCCAGGTTGACCTTAAACTCAAGTCCTGTTTCAGCATCCAGAACAACTGCAGGGCTTAACAAGTATGTACCAGTGCATTCAGATGAGGAGCAATTTTTAAAAGTTCTGCAAGATGTTAGAAAGATTAGAGATAAAAAGGAGACAGCCCTGCATACCCACATTGAAGGATGTGCCGTGTTTGGGGATATAATAGATATATATATATATATATATATATATATATATATATATATA